>JAVQJF010034816.1:0-77431 GCA_036023855.1 Gadopsis marmoratus | reverse complement strand
TATGATGGTGCCTGACCATTAAGGGCTTTATAGGTGAGGAGAAGGATTTTAAATTCTATTCTGGATTTTACAGGTAGCCAGTGTAGAGATGCTAGTACTGGAGAAATATGATCTCTTTTTCTGGTTCTTGTCAGTAAACGTGCCGCAGCATCTTGAATCAGCCGGAGAGTCTTAAGGGACTTATTGGAGCTGCCTGATAATAGGGAGTTGCAGAAATCCAGCCTTGAGATAACAAATCCATGGACACATTTTTCTGCATCTTTCTGAGACAAGATGTGCCTGAATTTTGCAATGTTACGTAGGTGAAAAAAAGCAGTCCTTGAAATTTGTTTTATATGTGAGTTAAAGGACATATCCTGATCAAAAATAACTCCAAGATTCCTTCTGGTTGTGCTGGAGGCCAGGGCAATGCCTGCCCTCTAGAGAAACTATTTCTTTAAATAATGTGTTTCGGAGGGGTTCAGAGCCAAGTACAATAATTTCAGTGATTTTATGTGTAGAGTCCAAAAAGGTGTACATGTTTGTTGTGAATGAAAGTTGAAACTGGAAGAATGACACTCTGACCTGACGTGATCAGTTAGATCATTTTGGGAGAGAAGATACATCATTCTGTTTGTGTTGTGGGAGGCCCAGAAACTCTTGAGAGAAGAGAGCACACAAACCTGACACTCATTCTGATGTGATCTGCCACTGGCAGCGTTTGGTGGGCTCTCTCCTCTCACCTGCGCCTGGATTAAGGACTTTTTGGTCGGTTGACAGCACGTGAAACTGGGCCCACACCTCTCCTCCACTCCCACTCTCAGTACCGGCTCTCCCCAGGGCTGTGTGTTGAGCCCACTACTTTACTCTCTCTACACATTCGACTGCAGTCTCGCCCACCCAGAGAACACCATTGTTAAATTCGCAGATGACACGACGGTGGTGACCTTCTATCGTTCTGCAATTGAGGGCCTACTGACCTCTACCCTGCCTGCCAGAAATCTACAACTCACGCTGTCTCAGTAGGGCTAGGAACATTATAAAAGACAACACACACCCAGGTTTCCACCTGTTCAACCTATTGCCGTCTGGCAAGCGCTATAGGTCGATACGGTCTAGAACAAACAGACTCAGGAACAGCTTCTTCCCTCAAGCTGTTAATGTCCTGAATTCAAACCTGCATCGAAGTCACGGTCACTAGTATACCCGGCATTGTCATCACCTTCCTGTACTGTTTAAATATCTACCTCAGATCTGTGCAATATCCATTTACCGCTGCTATTTTTGTGTTATTTTATTGCGTTTTTAATAGGTTTTTAGGATGTTTTATTATTTAAGGAGATGCTATTTAAATGTCGTTGTACAGAGTACAATGACAATAAAGGCTTTCTATTCTATTCCATTGTAAAAGCATCCACTGGGTTGGCGTAAGTGCTGCAACATCGGCGCAGTTGTCTCAGTCCATACTATAATTCCTGTATAGTATAGTATTGACGTTTTTATTCGCAATTTTGTACGATGCAAAAATCAGACATGGACAGAAAATGGCAGCCTGGCATTGAAAATTACATTTGAATTTGAACAAATGTTATCTCATATAGAAGAAGTTAATTTGACTATTAAATACTGTACCTCTAAATAAATAACCTGCATCCTGGATAGATATTATATAATTTTGATGTAATAATGATACAATATTATTCAAGCACCTGCAGAGCTATACATTGAAGTCAAGTCAAGTCAAGTTTATTTATATAGCACATTTCATAGAACATCTGTAGACTCAATGTGCTTTAGGAAAAATGGAATGATACATGACAAGACAACGATAAAAGTAAATAAAACAATAAACATAGTGCTAAAAACATAAAAGATAACAACTCAACAACAACTCAATTCCAGTAAATGTAAGTTCAGCAATGGTGTTATAATAGCATGTTTGAGACTCATGGGAAAGATACCAGAAAATAGGGAGACAGTGTAGCCAGTGGGTTGAGAGCACATTTTGCAGAGCTTGAAAGATGTACAACTTCTTGTAGTTCACTACTTTGAAAAGGTCTAAAGTTGGATAGAGTGATGGCAGCACCATACTGAGGTAAGATAGTAGAAGTGTTGAGCCTGCTGAGAGAGGAAAACAATGATAATGTTCCTAATATTCAAAATTTTATAATTAAAGTAACAGGCAAATTCGTTAAATTTCTCAGGGCAGTGGAACTCCTCTGGAAAAATAAAATGTTGATGCAATATAAAAACGGCAGCAGCTGTGTAAATATATGAAAACAATTTAAATGAAACAGGCAAAAAAAAAAGGAAAAAACAAAAATCAGCTGAACAGTGCAAATAAATTACAACAGCGCAATTCAAGTGATAAATAGTGACCAAATAAAATACCTGCAGGGATTAACCAAGAATGCTAAACAAGAATTTAGAATTATTTGAATTATCAATAATTATTTTAATTTCTAGTTATATTTACTGAGCAGTTCCTTATAAACATTATAATCACTCTGTAATGTGGTTTGCACCACTTGTACTCAAATTTGCTGCAGGTTTGATTTAGAGCGCTCACTCCTTCCACATTCCTCCAAGGTGCTTTTGTTTTACAAGAAATTAGTTTTGTTCTAGTAAGTGCAATATCATCCATGGTTTTTGTAACCGAAGAGTTCAAACTACTAACAAGATAGTTTAAAATCAGAAGACAAATTAAAAACTGAATGTGACATGGTGCATCTAGCAGAGTTAGTATGACTATAGATTATCTTATCAGCCTTAAAAAGGCCATAAAACGGCCTAAAAAGGTTTACACCTCTATGTGTAAAGGCTGGCCACATACTATAAACCCTTGTGTGTAGATGTGAGATAGTTAGCTAATAAAAGTCTTCAGTCCATAAAATCAATAGAAGAATAAGGAAAGTAATGGGGTGCAATGTTTCAACATGCATTAGTAGGACTTAAATAACTTATGCACATTTTGTATACTCAGACATTGCTGAATAATCTTGCTGATCATGCTTGTGAAAGACTGTTTATCTCTTCCAGGGTTTCAAAATGGCATCCCTGACATGAGCCAGGTGTGTGATTTATCAGTTATTAGATGAGGTTATGAGTCATGGCCAACAGGGCAGGAACATTCAGGGAGCTAAATATTGAACAGAGACCTCGTAGAATACATGCTCACAGATCACAAAAATAAATGCTTTGTGGATAAAACAACACCTCTTGAATTATTCATGGGTTCCCATGAGCATGCTTCACCAAGTTTTACCTTCTAACTATCGCATCACGTGGCGTGTGACACACGATTTAAGCCCACAAAACACACTGTAGGGGGAGAGACAATGACCAAAAAAATTTGAAAAACAAACAAACAAACCCAAAAACAAGAACAATGCAACTCCCAGTGGAAGAGAGAAGCAACTTGATCCTTTCTTTGTCTCCACCTGACTGATTGTAAAACAGCTTCTTCAGCTGAGCTCTCTGAGCACTTGTCGGTGGTCTCCGTGTTTTTGTTTTTGCAATTTTGGTAATGCATTTGTTTTAGACATTCTCTCCAGTAACCTTTGCTGACAAAATTGGGTTGGAAATTAGAAACTGAAGCTGGCATTAATGACAGGGTCAGGACTGCTATTGCCTTGTGGTAGCCATGGAAACAAAACAGGCACTTTTGTACAACATATTGTCATAAAACAGAACACTAGTGCAGACAGTCATATACACTGCTTCCTGTTGTATTCTTGCCATATTCCCATCATCAGTGTTGCATGTAAAGTGTGTGTAAGCAGGGGTGTGTATGGGTTTGAGGCAGTGAGTGTAAATCCGATTGTGAAGGTCCCTTTAGGACCCTGTCTCCATAGTAACACTGTGTGGACCATCGTGTGATTGATGTGACTACTGGACTGCAAAAGACAGACACTCACCATTCATGTCGTCACACCGCACACACCAGACACATAGTGGGATGCCTGGAATGCATGCCATTATGCTGAAAGGTGTTTGTAATTATTTGTACTTCCTATTTGCATACGTGAGGAGGGCAGATATTTAGAAACTTTTCTCTAAATATAATGCAGTCCAGTACAAAATCACCTCTACCTATGACCACAATAATAAATATATAATTGCATTTTTACATTTCCAAATCTCAAAAAGGAACGTTGTGAGCTTTGTAACGATAGATGTTATGACAGGGCTGTTGTATTGCCTGCATTTGATTGTAATAAAGATGCGTGATGATTGTAATAAAGATGAGTGTATAAGAAGGGCACTACTGTGAAATACATGAGAAACCTTCCATTAGGTGCAGACTAATTTCAAAATGACAGATAACAGAAAAATGTGTTTCAAGCTTACCTTTCCACTCCAGCCATTAGTGACAGATTGGGCCATGCCAGACATTGTTTATAACCTGGCTGGCTCCAAACAGCCACCAATAGACACTACAGTCACAGTGGGACAGTGATATCAGCGCCATTATTCTTTAAAATTCAGACAATTCTCAATAAATAATGGTTTCTGAAGAGAGACAGTGCTCTAACACACACACACACACACACACTCACACACATACCCCAAACACTCTTCATCTGTTCTTGCTCTAAGCACCATAGTAGCATAAATCGATAGCCTACAGCTGCCTGTTAAAGACCTTGGTGGAAATCCAACTTGGCTCTGACAAAGCTTGCTTTTAAAATGTGGAGATGCAGCATATAATTGTACCAGTGGCCTTTGATTTTTAAAGTGGAGGTATTTTGTGAAGTACCTGGCAGAAATGCTGCATACATACAGTACGTATACCCTATAGGATTTTAGAGTGATGTGAGTTTGTGTAATATTCATGAAAATCTGATTTTACACCTAACTGAAGTCAAACGAAAACAGAGTGGTCAAAACAGAGTGCACTCAGACATCCTCAGTAGACCCCACTGTCACGTGCACCAAGTAGTAGGACAGATGAAGGGATGGAAGGGAGAAGATGCAGGCAAAGGAGATCTTTAAGACCCCTAAATAATTCATTTCTATCTGCCGATATAAAAGTTCTTCATTCCACTTGAAATAATACATGAAACGTCTGGCACAGACACACCCGTTTAAATTTTTAATGGTTGCCTCTTTTCCAGCGACTATGCCAAATCAATCATTGTCCCAAAGTCATCAGTTGGATTTTTTTTTTTTTATCTTTGTCCCCTATTTCATCCAATTGAAATTATTCACAGATTCCAAGCGTGGAGGGGTTGTCTCCAAAGGTTTTCAAGGTCTATTTTGAAGGGGCGCGCAGGGACAAATTCTTCACAGTGGTATGGAATTCCTACTCCTGTTGAAATATGCATCACCTTGCCAGAGTGCCTTCTCCTGTCTGGGACTTGAATTTGCCATGTACTTCTCTTTTTGTTGTGTGCCAGATATAATCCTCTTTCCTCTTCAGTAGTGCATTAATACAGGCACGACGGAATTAGTGACACTCAACTGTCCATTCAGTCTTGGCGCAGAGTTAGATCTATCTGTGTGCACAGCCTGTATAGATACTGTATATTAGCTCACTTATACTGATGTGCATGGCAATTTAGACTTTCATAACTGTTTCTATGTATCTATGGGCATGTGTCTGTGGCATAGATAAATGTTGTTGCCATAGTGTCTATCTGTCCCTGCTGTTGGTTTGCCCTGCAGTTTAGTGTACCTTACCAACTGTCATGACGAAGGCAGATTTGTTTTTTCTGATATTGTAGTTCCTTCACTGCCAGAGCCAAGGTACTGTTATAGATATAGGAAATACTCTATGGAAAAATCAATTATGCTGAGTCATAATGGCCCCTTCCTTATCAGCTGACATCTCTGTTTATGTATAATTGGTTGATGATAGCAGTCTCTAAGCCCATCATGTGTATCTCTTAACACAATTTACTACAAACAGAAATGCTTTTTAATGGCAGATACAATGCTGGTGCTTTAGGATCACACTAGAAATCTATAGGGTCACCTATGCTAGATCCCATCATCATGATGTTGGACAATGGCATCGATATATCTGAAAATGTTTACCATTCAGCCTATCAAATCGATGTGAACACAGAGCCAGTGAAGTGAAAATAACTGCTTAGTTGGGTCTCTTCCACCATCCCTTTCTCCATTCCCATCGCTGTGGCCTCATTTCTATCTGCTCCGCTGGTGAAATTAGAAAATGGAAAAGTGGGAATTGACCATTACAGAACACTGCAATAATTAAAACAGAAGCTCCTTTGGGTTTCACAAAGTGGAGACTGTGTTGCACCAAATGGGTGTCAGTTTCAGGAAAGAAGTGTTGAGGGCAACCGGCTGTGAGCAAGGTCCTTGTCTTACACGTTGCTGGGCCTCCAGCCGATACTACTTAAGCCTTCACACCTCAGGCCAACCTGATTAGGCCACCTCTGCCTTGTTTCCATCCACTTCCTCTTTATCAGCTAATAGGCTTAGCTCTCTCAGGGGGCCAAAGACACAACGAACCAGCACACCAACCTGTGCTCTGTCTATCTCTGCCTCATTTTCTACCCCCACCCTCTTCTCTCTTTCTTTCTCTGCCTCATTAATTGTGTCGTGCAAAATCTCAGTCATTTCTTCTTTGACGCTGCTTCACTTGCTGCAAGTGACAGAGATGCATGAAGGAAGACATCTTATGCTCTTGTTTGTGTGTGCCATCTATGACTGCATGGATGCATGCACACACACAAACACACACGTGCACATTATATTCACTCAACTTAAAGTGGATACATTATTCATGGTGGTGTTTTTTTTGCATTTAGGGACCCATCCTCTTCCGTTCTTGTCTGTTTTTTCTTGGGGCTGAAACATAAACACGCGCATGCACTCAGAACGAAGGGCAAGTTTTACTACTGCTTGCTGATCCTGGGTGTGGAGTCATAAAAACAGACAGCATCATCTCTAAATTATCACTGGCAATATAAACATAATAACCCCACTGGGATGTTGCATTACACTGTAATTGACCCTTCCTCATCTGCAAAATTGAGCCCATCATTTCCAGCTCATGTGTGGCAAGTCTGGATGACAAATGGAATTAATATGAAGACCGGCTTGATGATATTTAAGTGCATCCACCTCGAAGTTAATTGTTACATTAAAAAGGTGTAAAATATGATGATATATTATCACGCTTCTTTCGTATCTTGCATGGCATATCTTTGCTGGTCACTAGAAATGCTAACCTTTTATATGTGTTTTAAAATCTAAATACAGAAATGTTCATGCAAAACTGGTACTTACCGCAAAACAAAAATTTGCTACAGATCATCAGATATGCAATCGAATTTGTATGATTTATAAGAAAGTTAGTGTACTTTAAATAGAAAGTGCACAAAAAAAATGTTTATTTTGAAAGTTGGACGAAGAAGCAAAAGACTCTCTACTGCTGAAATCTCTCTAGACCAAATGAAAATGGTCTGAGATGGATCTTGATGGTGGTGGTCTTTGGCAAATAGAAATGATCTGTTTGTGGTTTCATGATAATAAAAATGCTGTTGGTGGTAGATCAGCTTGAACAGACTTGAAGGTTTAAAAAGACAAGCTAGCCTGTGAGCTCTAAAACAATTGCCGTTGTGGAAGATTGTCTGTCCTCCACCATACGACACTAAGACATGCCGACAAACCAGTTTCTCTTTTTTGACATATTTGAACATCACATATAATTAAGTATCATCTTTATTCAAGATTTTCTAAAAAGTGTAAGTTTCTTCCCACAACAAGAGGCTTGAGTGAGGGGGGATGACATGTAGGAAAAGGCCCAGGCTGGAATTGAACCTAGGCCACAGCGGTAAGGACTCAGCCTTAATGGTATGCATTCTAGCAGCTGAGCTACAAGTGCTGGTAGGGGTGCATAAAAACATCAGATCTGTGTGGAGTAAGGAGGAGACCGTGAATTTCCTTTGACTGGCACTTAAGCCGTCTTGCACACCTAAAAGCGGGCAGGAGATGTGTCAAGTAATTCGACACACAAACACACAATATGTCATAAAGTTCAGCAAAGAAAAGTATAAAAATTATATGTATTGCATTAGTCTGGAACCATAAAGAGTTTAATTACTTCTGACTCCCTGTTCCTTGTCCTTATAAGCACAGGCTCCTAATGAGGAAAATATCTCAGGAAGCGGTATCAAGGACTAACTGTACGTGAAGGTCATACTTGCAGTGCCATGTAGTCCTGTGGCCATCATTAAGCTTTGGCACATTCAAGGTTTTTTGGGATTTAATGCATGGTGTTGATTATGTGCTTCCTACAGGCAGTTGCCACCAGGGCCCCTCGAGAGAACCATAAGGGACCTATTAGCATAATTAAATGTATATTAATGTCTTCTTTGATAAGAGGATTCACTGTCCCTAGTACTTGTTTAACAGCCACAATATACTGCAAATACAAATCAAACATGCAGTACTGTATATATGCTCTGTTAAATGATATGTAACAATGGGTCTGTTTATGGATCAATTAAACTTAAAGGCAGAAGGAGTAGGATTAGACTCTCCCACTTCCACTTACAATCTGGCACCTGTCGCTATATTTTTTGTAGTTCCACCCTCACACCATGTGCACTGTTATTGGCTGGGGGCTACACACCCACTGCCAAAAGGCTGACGTCCAGGAATGTTTTGAATACAGCAAAATAAGAAAATACAGTCACAGGGCAGGGTTTCTGCACATACAGACACCGGCACACACTAGTGAGTCGTAAGTGATGATTGAGAGGAATTATTTTTGTATGAGTTTATACATATCTAAACCTAACCCTAACCTGTTTTCTTTTAAAGAAAATCACACTCATTCTGTCTTGTATCTTTTACTGCCCTGGAATGTATTGTATCATGTCAGTCATTCTCAAACTCACACATAACCATTTGAAATACTGGCAGTGCGTAATTACAATTTCTACCTATATTTTTTATTTTTTAAGAATGTAGGTTTTACTGTTGTACTATTATTGCACAAATATCCTTTAGTTACAACAAAAGCCCATCAGTCCAACATCAAATTGCTCTACAGCATGTCATATTATTTATCATTCATACGTGAGCTTTTCTCCTGGTCCTAATAAATCCTATCTTACTTGTGTATTGAGTATTGCTCGAGTTTTGCTGGAAGCAGTCCTCATGTCATCCCTGGTGGGAGGGATGATGCTCTAAGAGCTTGTTGGACTGGCATGCCATAGACTTATGCCATGAGAATCCAGTTCATTCACAGATGAGATTAGCAAAGTTGAATAGGAATAGGGCACAGCAGAGGGGTTTGAGGGAGGAGCATTGGGAGATGTTTTGTATGCAAGTCTTTTGAATGCATTTAGTGTAACATATTTTTGTGTTACTGTTTGCACAATATAAGTGTTCTAAAATGGCAGCATATGCCCAAACACTCACCCATTGCTATTTTGTCCTTGTGTTTGGCAACGCTTTGATTTCAGCAGCTCAAGCGGACCCCCTCTAGCCCTGTCTTGTTGCCTGCTATCATCCCATGCAGCTGGGGCTGGGGTTGTGACAGAGCCCCCCTCAGCTATAAGGGCTAACATGCAAGTGAAGAACAAATGAAACCAAGGGCTGTGCGCTGATAGTATGATCCCGTTGTTGTTGTGGATTCGTGTGTGCATGAATTGATTACTCAGCCTGGGCATGAAGGCCCGCCCACAGCCATTGGATTGTCTTTTCTATTTCCAGCATAGCGCCAAGTGTCAATGTGGAAAAAGAAAAGACAATGTGGAAATAGAAAAGGCAAGTAAGTATAGTACTTTGTGGAAGGTTGGGCATTTTTAGATAATATTTTAAATGTCTCGGTACATTAAGGATGCTGGACCACTCCCAAAAGCAGGTATGATCACTGTGCAAGTACCGTATGTTGGTCCAAGTGTACATGTTGAAATAGCGTCATACTTGTTGTGTTATGGATCTTAGATTTCGTTGAGAAACAGCATGACTCTGGGAGAAAGAATGGAGTCTTACCTCTCTGTCCTCATCCATTAGATTATAGCTGGCTGGCCGTGACCAGCCACTGGAGCAAATTGTCAATTATGATGTTTATTGTAGACCACACAGTCAACTCCATGGCCTATGGCCTTGGGGGGGATGGGTGGATGCTGCTGAGGAGGCATACCCCTCCCTTCTTCGCTTCATTCTGCCTCCAGGCTAATTTGGTGGCTGGTCTGTATGACACCTGCCACCGAGGCTAACAGACATAACCATTTCCCCATGGATTTCCCCTGGGAGGGACGGGAGGAGGGAGGCCTCTTTAATATTTGTCTGGATGCACCTGAGGGCCAGCGGTGAAAGAAAGGTGATCATGACGTTGACAAAGTGGAAATATCCTAAAATCAGTGCTCATTATTTGACTTTTGGGTTATTTGTTATGAGCCATATTAAATATTATACATTTAATGTTCTCTTTCATCAATGTCTGAATAATCAAAGAACTATCAAGACAAGCTAAAATTACAAGATTTTGTGGTTTTATTCACATATACAGTACAAACATTCACTTATTTGTTACTGAAGTGCAATTTACAGACCTTAGCAGCAATTCTTCCTATTCTTTAATTTACATTATAATTAGACATTTTAGGTTCTGTCACATCTCTGTCAACATCTTTTATACATTTGTTTTCTTACATATGTACACTCAGATACAATATTGCCAATCAGACATGCCTTATATTTATTATCTCTCAAAATAAATCTGCAGGTTTTCATGGCTAATTCAGCCATTATGAAACATGGTGTGAGGCAATGAGGAATGTTGTTACCTGTATCGTATGTAGTGTAGGCTAATGATGATGAACACTCAAACAATAAATGTCTGCACCACCTGTAGATGAAAGACAAACATTAACTCTGTTCTGATACACACAAAGTCTGATCTTGGCCGCCATAGGAAAACAGATTCAAGATTTTGACACTTGGCTAAGGTGTAAATAAAGAGTCGGACAATATGATTTGCTGAAAATTGACTTTTTAATTAAAGCTGCCAAGGCTAGATTACCAAGCAGGCCCTGAGAACTCAGGTCCCAGGTTCACTGGGACTGGCCAGCAAGCTTTTGGTAATGTGATGTTAATACTTAAGTTCAGTATTAACTAATGCAAGTCTTGCTTTATGAACTGTTGTGCCTTGTCTGTCAAAATCTAGTCTTAAGTCCTTTAATTATTTTTTAAATCTATAGTGTTTACATGGGGCATGTTTCAAAATAAAGTTGTGTTTAGTCGAATTTCCACAAACTAAGTGACATGAAAATCTGGGGCCAGATACTATTCCAGCCTAGAAGTACCTTCAAATAAATAATTTAAAGACCCTGTTGTCTCAATCACCTTCTTACTATGACCAATGAATTTTCTGCAAAAGCTTGGAACAGTTTTGGTTATTTCTGTATGTATGGTTGTCTCTGCACTCGTCTCACCGTTTGAAAAAGGGTGGGGCTCCATTTAGAAAAACGCAATTGGTGCCTTCAAATGGGCTTGTGTTTACCGCATTTAGTCCACATGAACGCCCCCCTCTTGCAGTATTCACAACCTCGGAAGTGGATATTTTCCTAAAGCTCAGAGTTGTGATGTGTTTGCTGATGTTTTCAGAAATATATGGCCATGGAAGTTCAGTATTTGGTGGCTGGTAAGTTAAAATATTTGAATTTATAATGTGTCTGAGGAAAATGTTTATATAAATTTATATAAAACAAACCGTTTATCCAAACCGTTGCTTATTAATTCATGAATAATGAATGACTATGAAATATTTTAAGTTTTCAGGGTCTTTAAAACTTATTATTATTACATTTTACAGCTCTGCAGATACTGATTGGCCAATACCCCAGACTTATTAAGACCTATTAAATTAGTGAACATTTGCAAAGTGAATGTGAAGCCAGGTGAAGACCACATGTGGGTCAACTTCTCTTTTGTGTAAATCTGCCCGTGTATCAAAATATCTTCCTCACACACTGAAGGTCTTATTCTACAGTTCAATCAGCTAAAACAGTCAACGATTTGATTGGACATTGTATGTGTAGGACATAATGAACACAGCCAGGAGAACAGGGGCTCAGTAGGAGCAGGGTGGGAAAACAACAGAAAAACACCACTAGATGTCACTCTCGCTACTCAGGTTGTCCTGCTGACTGAACCATGCTGGAACTCCTTGAAGACAATACAACAATGACAGAACACGGTCGTGATCATAATGAATATCAACACTTCGCTGCATGTGTGTTTACATCATGAAATGTGCAGCGACAAAAATAGTGTGAGGTACAAATGTACATAGTTGTGATCAGGGATGTCCACAGTTACCTCGTTGATTTTTAATGACCGGTTGTGTGCTTAAGTCTGCCGAAAATGTCGTTTAAGAATAAAATCCCTCAAGCAAACCCCAGTGCTGACAGTGAAGAGGGGGTGGGCTAAGAAAACCTTTATCTGTTCAGGGGCGGTCATGACCACAGAACGAAAGCACAAGTCGATCAGGTCAACGAGGCCTCGCTAATGAGTCACAAGAAGCTCGCTCTTATTGGTGACAACAAGCTTTGACTCTGATTCACGGAAGCTGGCCAGGACAGGATGAACACCGAGGTCATCCAGGTCAAAAGACAGAAAGAGAAAGGACACACATTTAGTTTGAAAGCGAGGGGAAAAGAGGCAACCACTCCCCTTCCTCCATCATCACCTCCACCTTTACTTAGGCAAGCTGTAATGGCTGCGTTTATGTACCTAGCCTTCTCTCTACCCAGTGAGGTGAGGAGGGAGGAAAAAAAAATGAAAAAGATGTATTAACCTGTCGTTGTGTCGTGTTAACCTCCGCCGCACTTGAAAGGCAGGCGGCGGAGGGGCGGAGGAGAGCAAGCAAAGAGGAGAGGGTGACATAGAGGAGGCAAGGGGGGGAAAAAGTGGAGGAAGGAAGAAAATGAAAAGACAGCAAGGAGGGAGGGATGGAGACAAAAGGAGAAGGAAGTGAGGAGTCAAAGGGTGAGTCAGAGAAGGAGGACAAACAGAAATGAGAGAATGAAGGTGAGGCAGGCTGGTCTGAAGCAATGGTCTGTCCTTCCCTTTCTCTCACTCTCACTTCCCATTGCTTCCCTTCCCTCTTCCTCTATCACCCGTCACCCTGACAGGGCCGGTAATTGGACGTGAACCTCTCTTTCTCCCTCTCTTTTACTCTTTCTCTGTCTCTGTCCCTCTCCCTCGCTCTCTCCCCCGTGGCTCTGCTCCTCAGCGGGAGCCTCGGGGCCCGGAAATAGCTGATGACAAGATAGCCGCTGCCTTTCATTCTGCTCAAGGTTACCCCACCCTTCCTTGACAGCCGGAGAGGGGGGTATTTAGGTGTGTGTTTGCCTAAATGTGTGTGTTTGTGTGTTTAAAGAAGGGCGAGTCAAAGAAAGAGTCCATCCTTTTATGTCCATTTTCTTTTCAGCCCGTACGCAGTTGACCTTCCTCTCGTCTTTCCATTGGGTGGATGGGAAGGGCGGCACATCCAAAATGACACACACACACACACACGGCGGTGATAGCCTTGAGTTAGCGGTTGCACTAGGAAACGTCCAGGTATGAAGGTGTGATGCAGGTTGTTAAAAAAATAAAGGTTAAACAAACACACACACACACTCTCTATCTCGCTCTCTCACACACACACACACACACACACACACACACACACAATCCTCCTCAGACCGACAGCAGGAACTGTTCCTGCTCTGGCGGTTTCTTCACCCAGGTACCAAGGCCCGTTTCCTGCAGAGATCTGAACCACTGCTGCTTCACTGTCTGGTAAGGACGTGCCGCCATCTTGGCCTCGCAGTACATGAGCTGGCGGTCCACTGAGCCGGACACGTGGATCCCCAACTGAAGAGGGCGAGAGAACGAGAGCGCAATTTGGAGTCAGATAAGAGCGACACGGAGACAGACATGGAGATAGGAAGGAAAACCAAAGCGCGAAGAAAAAAAGCCGGGGCAGAGAGGCTAAAGGTTTCGTGAGGGGCGAGAGAGAAGAAGAGCGACCAAACAAAACGAATGAGCCGGCACAAATGCATTTGGGTGGGGTTGGGAGGTGGTGGGGTGGTTGGGAGGGTGGGAGTGGGGGGGCTTCAACAGCTGTGTAATCTCCCCATTTAAATTTCACAAGCAATTGAACATTCTCTGTGCTTTTTGCGCATTCCTATTGTCGCGAGGGGAAACAATGAAGATCGGCGGAGAGACAAGTGGGTGAGAGAGAGGGAGAGAGCAAAAGTTTCTTTTGGAGATTAGTGCGACTGCTCTTGCGTGGCCCTTATATAAGGCGTGCAGGGAGCACTTAGGGTGGGGGCCTCCTCGAGTACTTCTCCAAATAATTATGGTTTCATAGTCATTATGCTTTAACAGCCGCCATTTGGCGATGCAGGCAGTGTCTGTTACATAAAGTTTCAGATTGGAAATGAAAGTGCAGCGGGTCTGTGTGCTGACGTTAAAGATCTGAGCTGCCAGTTTTTGATAAGCCGCATAGACAGCAGATGTTGCCGGGCCAACAAATTTATCTAAGGCAGGAAGGAAATTCCACATATCCTCTACAGAGCGTTCACCTGCAGCCGGAGTGCTCTGTGACTGATTTTAATACATGTGTCTGTGCTTTTTTGACTGAGTGGATGTTGGCATGCATCTCTCTAGTTAATGTTCCCATATTACTGTGTGTGTGTGTGTGTGATTTGTGATGGCAAAGGATTGCATATTGTTTTTGACAACAACTGAGTAATGCCTCTTGCCTTCCAGCAGAGGAGCATATTCACAGGGAGAGCAAGTAGAGCAGAGCGGTGAGACAGACATTTATTCATATCAAAATGTGACTATTGTTTCGACTCATATTAATTAAATAGTACATCATAATATTTTTTCCCAGCAAGTAAAAGATACAGTGCGGAGGGTGGTTTTTAATTAACATTTAAATTAGTAGGAGCTTTTCATAGCAGATATTTCGACATGTCATAACAAGCAAAGCACGGTGTAATTAGTAATATAAATAATGGCTGTATTTCATTTAGTTATGCCTGCTGGTATTCTTAATTGGAACAGAGCTACACCTGGGCTTTTTCTACCATAAGTCAAAACATCTGCTGTGACAAAAGCCCATAGAGTGAGAGGAGCCACTGGTTCGTTCAGTATTTTTACAACTGTGAATTCCCATTTCTCATAATGATATCCTCAATGTTCCTTAACAGAGAAACACGCGAGTCACCCGGAGTTGCCTCCGTAGTTTGGGGGTTAAGACACTGACCATAAACAATAACATCGCGGGTTTGAACTTGGCCTGGGACCTTTGTTGCATCTGTCGCCTCTTAAATGTCTGCTGTGTTTCTGAGAACGTTTGGTATGGCGGACGGCTCTAAATACTACAATACCCATGAGCCTCAGCCACCATTACTATGGAGACGAAGTCCGTCAAAGGCATAAATCGGAGCTGTAGCAAAGTCAGAATTCTTCTTTGTTGCAATTGGGAACAAAACACACGATTGCAAAATTCCTCCAAAATTGACCCTGAATCTGAAAGTAAACTAATTTAAATGGCTGAATCTTTTATCAGGTTCCTACAAAAAGAAAATATTGCTTTAGTCTGTGCATGCAACAGAATTTCAGGTCATGATTGCATGTTTCTTAGTAAAATGAAGCTTGTGAGCTTGTTTTTCCTGCACACAGTCTAATACATTTAACAGTTTTAATCAGGGAACCAGGAATGTTCTAATGCAGTTACTCATCTTCTGGTACTTCTTTTGTGATTCAAATGAGAGTTTAATGCTCATCCAAGTCGTGGAGGTGCTCCGCTGCCACTCACCTAACACTGTCTTATGCATTTGACAACATACAAATACAATTCAGCTACTGACCAGAATTATTTCTCTCACAGAATCTCTCTCCCCCTTTGATACATTTACCTGAGCCCATTCTGCCCTGACTTCACCTTCCCTGTGGATGTTTGCCCTCACTTTGCGGTACAGTCGGTTCCAGCGGGTGAACAGGACGTGCTTGCAGAGACGCGAGGGTGTCCCCGAGTCCCGTCTCCGTCCAGTGGCTGTGTTGACCACCTCCAACTGTGCATCACCCAGTGTCCAGTTGACGCTCACACACGAGGCCTTCCCTGGCTGCTGATACTCGACATTGCTCAGCCCTACAGGGAGGACAACACAGGGGAGAGAAAAATGACTTTAGGTGGGTTTTTCTCCGTTCGGATCTGGTAGTGTTCCCCCACAGCTCATCCAACCGATCTTTATTTTGTGAAACAAAACATTTCATGAAAGTGTGTCAAAATGTAATTGCACTGGCGAGTAAAACCCACCCAAGTATCTGAGTGGAAATTTGCAATTTTCCTTTCAAACCTCTTTGTTTCATTTAACCTTCCCTCACCCTTTCCTTACCCTCTCCCTGAGGCTAATGGCAGACATAAAGTTTTGCAGCGCTGCAAAAAGCCAGGTCAACCTGGGCCTGAAACTGCATGTCTGTTTATATGAAGCTTTGATATTACCCTCAGAGAGAGGGGGGGGGGACAGGGGGGCAACGCGTTTCCCGCCTTTGTATGAGTGCTTGTCTGCTCTTGACTTCCTGCAGTTAACAGAGTGTTGCCGGCTATAAATGTTATCTCCAGTCACAACGATGAATCCTCCCCTACACTGGACTGCCTGTCTCTCAGTCCCGCCCTCTCTAGCTTCTCTCTCTGAAATAATTAGCTGCACTAGCAAAGCACACAAAGCGATCAGTCGAGGAAAGAGAAAGGGAGACCGATGTAGAGGGGAAGTGGAGGTGAGTGGCAGTCACATTGGGTTCCATGTAGTCTGACTCACAAGAAGTAGGCTGTGGGTATAAGCCTGCATTTCAGTCGGAATTCTCCTCCCCAGCTGCTTTCCGCACGTTACCTTCCTGTAGCTACGTGACCAGACCCAAAGTGTAGGCAGGCTTCACCTCCGGGGCACCGATGATCAAGTTATGTTTGTCTGTTGACATACATCTTTTACCGTTTTATGTGGCGTAGGTTCCACGTGAGAATTTGCCAGCGCCTGTGTTCTCCGTGCAGACAGCTGAGGTTCTGGGCCTGTGGCGGGAACGGAGCTGACAGTGGGATGAGAAACGAATGAGGGCTCGGGGCAAAAATGTCCTTGACAGGCAACCACGAGTGATTCTGTTTCCCAGTACAATCTGGGTAAGTCAAATGGAGGAGTTGTGAGTCAGTGTTCGAAGTGTACATATAGCCTGAAGCAGCAGAAAATGCTGAACCACATAGTGCTTGGCGATGGAGCGAGGAGGAGGCCCGCCACACATTTCCAGCAGTGGTAAAGAGGGACAATGCAAATTGATCAGTGTACATGTGCCAGTGTTTGCCAATTTCAACTGTTGTTAGCTGTAAAAGGTTGCAAAAAGGTAAAAAATAATACATTCGTACGGCTACAAATTAAAGGAATAGTTAGACATTTTCGGAAAAACGCTTATTTGCTCTCTTGCTGAGAGTTAAATGAGAAGATCAATACCACTGTCACGTCTGTACAGTAAGTATGACGCTAGCTGGCAGCTGCTTAGCTTAGTTCAGCCTAAAGTCTGGAAACAGGGAAACAGCTAGCTTGGCTCTGTTCGAAGAGAATAATAATCTATCTACCAGCACCTCTTAAGCTCACTAATAGAAATAGTCTGACACATACTCCTCTAACCTCTTCTTACCGTACTGAACATTATGAAAGTGTCTGATGTAAAGTGTTTACTATGAATTTTGGTGCAATATGTTGCATTCGTTTTTTACTTATTGCTGACAATACTACAAAGGCAGGAAATGCCGTGTGCAATATGTGTCATAGTGGCAGAGACATACTTCACATGTAGCATCTAGGCCAACAAAATCTGACATTTAACTGCTGCATGAACATTATATCCACACTAAATCTGTAAATCTGTCTTCAGAAAAGGAATCGCTGTCTTGGATTTCACCTTGACTTCCAACCCAGTTATTTATTATATCATGCAATGTTAAAGGTACCCCCATAGAAAATCAGCAGACAGATTCTGTGCGGCAGCTGAACAACAGTTGACTCTGATCTCACCGTCTGACAGACAGCTTGTTATAGTACAATACCTGATGTACAATACCGCAATACATGCCTGCAGATGATCTCCCTCCCTGCCACACTCATTTTCCCGTCTTCACTCTTCCATTCACCAATCTCAGCTCTTCTTTTCTGTAACTCCTTGGAGCTGGAATGAATTGCCTGCCACAGTAACAATCCTCCAAGTCTCTTATTACCCATCTCTTCTCTCTTGTGGAGACGCACCCATTTGAAGAAAAGACCCTCCTATCCATCCTGCCTTTTTCCTTTCTCTCACTCCATTCATGGCTCATTTCATCCCTTCAATGGACTTGACTCCTCTGTTTCTGTAATAGCCAATTTGATTTTTCCCTCATTGAAGACCTGATCAATTTCTCTTCTGGGAAGTGTTTGGCAGGTATGAAAGAGGCAGAATTAGAGCCTTTGGTTCTGGGATTCATAACTGTACAGTACACATGCCCGTGGCTTAATATCTGAGGCTTCTGTAGAACCACACTACATGATAGCCTGCGTGTTTACGTGTACACATGGCATCTGTCCTGCACTATTGTAGTACTGCGTGGTTTTCAAACATGTTGCTCATGGAGGTGGAGCAGCAGAGGAAGAGTAGTGCAACAGATATGTGAAAAGATGGACTGGTTCAAATCCCTGAAACACTTGGTAAGAGTGATCTTTATACCTTTGAACGCTCATTAAAGTTCAAATCAAGTCTCCTCTGATGTTAAGCTCATGCAGCCACATTTCACACCATGGAACAAAATGACTCGACTGGGAAAATCTGAATTGTGAATATGTGATGTGTGAACAAAGCAGGGTGTAGCTGTAAAGCAATGTGCACTCAATCAAGTGCAAAACTCCAAAAGTGGTGAACAACCAATTATTAATGTCTCCTTTATCTACTGCTGTTCAGATTCTTCTTATCCCAAAACGGCAAAGCCCTGCCACAGTTTCTGCTCCCGCTGCGGTGGAAGTGAACAGCAGGACAAGAGTGAAGGACAAGTCTGTCCATCGATGTGTTTGGCCCCTCGGGGTTCAGGTGGAGCTGCTTTGGCTGCGTGCGATAAGAGCAGGCCCTGCGATCGCAGAGAATTTCCTCAAGGGGGGGGAGGGGTTGATTTTAAATAACCCTGGACACACAATAGCCGGGGAGCTCATCAGAGCCAATGAAAGGATGGAGGAGGAGATGAGGAGGTTGGGGGTAGATACGCACAGACATCTGAATGCAACCAAAGCTCTCTTTTTCTTTCTTCCCTTCCTGCCTTGCCATCTCCCTCTCTTCTCCTCAGCCTTTCTCTCTCTCTGTCCCTGCTCCCTTGAGATTGAATGGCTGTCTGATAAGAGCTGCGATTACATTGATTTGGTGTAGGGCCATGTCCACTGTCTGTCCATCGTCCTTCCCCTCCTACCCTTCCTTCACTCTTGTACCCTTCAATAGACTGGAGCTACTCAAGGGGCCTTCAGGTGCAAAGACCTGGCAGTATGGGATGTGTGGACATCACACACACACACGGAAAACACATCATTGTGAAGCATGTCAGATGGGAGGGCAGAGCATTTGCAGGAGACATAGGAGGCCACCTCTGTTTTGAGTAAAGAGGATGTCTGAAGGTAAAGGGCATGTCTTCATCATTCGTCAACACACAGACACCTCAACACTAAGAAACTGTGTAAAGGACATTCTGCAGTATCATTCTTGTGTTAGTGGTGCGGAGAAAAAGACCTATATTCTCATTAAACCAACTATGCAATTACTGTAAGGTTTATTATAGTGAATAACTTAATGTTAGAAGTATGAATGATGACGAAATGGATCATACCCAACCACATATCTCCAAATACTAACTGCAGCTTGTAATATCTAAAACCAAAAACTACAAACCAGACAAGTCAAATGACTCAGAAAGCCCCTGAACAAGGGCAACTCAGAACAATTATCAATCTTGATAAGGATAGGCCTTGCAAAATATTCATCCTCATGGCACCCATTTACCTGGAGAAGAGCCCTCCTATGCCCTTCAAGAAGTACACTTGAAACCTCTCGGCAGGATGTATCAGATTCAGGTTGATCCGTTGTGTGCATTTGAGGTGATTTAATTTGCGGCTCCTAGTACGTGATTGTCACCGCCTTTGTTCTTATCCATGATCCCTAGCAACAAAATGTGCCCTACATCGCTGTGCGCCTCCGTCGCGCAGCCACTCTGGCTGGCCTAGATCTGAAGTGATGGCTGATGCCGTTTCTACGAGTTGGGTGTCATTCAGATCCTCTTCCAGCATTCATCTTCACTACAAACGGAAGCCTCAGGTCTCAGCGGGGCCCTGGAGGCAGACATGCCAGACAACTTCTTAGCTGTTGCTTGTCTGGCTGGCACAATGTAACCAGAGATGCAGGGGTACATGAGTTTGTTAAGCGTGTGTGGGTGTTACATGTGTAATCTGTTGCGATTCATTTGGTTCTGACACTGACATATTTATTAAAAGGAACCTCTGAAAATAGATACTGTATAGATATGACCCAGGGACCTCTGCATAGGTTGGTCTCATCTGAAAACACAGAGATGCTTTTATAAAAGTATGTCGCTGTGTAAACACAGGGTGAGAGTAGAAAGCATAGTCTGTCATTTAGCTGGAGAAAAGAAAACGCTTGCAATCAACCAAGCTGTGAATTCTGGGTTTCCTGAATTTGAATAGTGTTTTTAATTAATTGGATAGGCTACAGTCTATTCCTGGTGTATTTCCACCACACTTTGAAAGAGTTAAATTACATAAGTCCTTGTTTTTCTACAGCTTAACGTTAAAATAGAAAAGTAGTGATATAAAAAATCACAAGTCACTTTGAAATCCGTTTATTTCAATGGAGACGTCTCTTGAGAAGTCAAGTAAATTTGTGCAGGTCTTTCGAACAGTTTCTTTCAAAATTTGACAGGCAAATTTACACCATTTCACGATTTTGACAGGTCTGACCTTAGAGGAAACGGCAATTGTAAGCAACATGCAGAAAAACACATCTCATTACCTGTTGCAAGTCAATATGTCACCAAGCTTCCAGCACCAGCTATAATGAAAGGACTTGTGAATGAATTTCATTGCACCGCTTTCTGGTGTGAAGACTTCCTAACTGTAAAGCATCTAAATCACACGGAAACATGTCTGACTGTCTGTGTCGTACCGCTGAGCAGGGGCTGGTTGCGTCTGTGTGTGGCAGGAAGCGGGCCCAGGCGCTCTAGTCGCTGGTTCAGAACTCTGCCCAGATGGCCCGTGTGGCGCAGGCTGCCGACGGTCACGCTGTGCAGGTACACCGGTTCTACAAAGTGGCTCAGCAACGCCCCCTGCAGGCCAAGGATGTTCCATCTGAGGGGAGGGAGGAGACAGGAGAGAGAGGAGGAAGTAAAGAGAGTGGTATGAAAAAGTAGATGAGGAGGGGAGGGTGAGAAAGGAGGGAAAAGCATGGCATTAAGAGTGTTTATGAAAATGTGACGAGGAAGAGAGAGGAGGGCTCGTGGTGTGGATGAAAGAAAGAAGAGGAGAAGGAGGGAAGGCAACAGTTGGGGGGAGGGAGATAGGTGGGAAGGAGGAGAAAGGGGAGAGATGGGTAGAGAGAGGAAGGGAGAAAAAGAGAGACAGATGTGAGCGCTTCAATGACAGGTAGAGACAATTTGATCATTATCTTGATGTGGGACGTGATGAATAACAGTCACTGGACTGACAACACACACACACACACACACACACGTACGCATTATCGGACAGACACACGCACACACCTCTTCTCCCACTTTCCCTGGATCAGAGACACAAACCATCACCACCACCGCCGCCAACAACAACACTGCCAAAGGTCAGTGCATCAGCATTCATTACATGGAACAACACATTACCATGTGCGCATTCATCAGTGCCATTGAGGTTAATGCACTGCACAGGCTTCCGTCGATCGCTCAGTGCTAGAGGCGACCACCTCAGGATTTGTTTAGGGAGCTCCACAAGTGACACAAAATCACCGTGGGGCTAATCCTGCCAGCCACACCGACGCCTGATACTGTAGCCAGCTGGTCATGTGCCACCTACTGTTGAAATCCACTTTATTTAGCCAGCAGATGCTAATTTATGGATGGGAAATGATAATCACCATGTTTATTATCATTCCTGCCCTTCATAGAGAGAGAAAGATTGCTGTGTGCCTCACCGGTGCGCTGGACTAATGAACTTTTGCAAAGCACAATCAAACGCTTGAAATTATGCCACATATTTTTAGATCATTGTTCTTTTTGTTAATCAATGTCTCCTTATCATGGATGCAATTACAGCGGCTGCTTGTTTTTGCTGTGTTTTTTCCTCGCCGACTTAATAATCACTCATTACAGCTTCTTTTGCTTCCCAAGCAGTTCACCAATTAGCATCAACGGCTTTCCGGAATCACTAAATGCGCTCGTGAAGCAGCCGCTGCCCCCGCCTAGACTTTACCTGCAGTCTGTCAGCAAGAGCTGCCCCTCCCTCTCAAACAGAGAGGAGGAGCTTTATTCCAAAAGGCACGCACACTCGCACACAAGTTCAGTGCTCCACCAAAACAGAAATAGTTTAGCCTGAAATATTAATTTACCCAGAAAGCGACACCCTGAATCAGAAACATCTTCTAATCTCATGCAAGAAAAGACAGCCATCTGGCCTGAGTGTGTGAATTTAAAGAGAGGAGAGGGGAGAGACCTCCTCTCTCTGTCTGTCTCTTTCTGTCGCTACATCTATCCTTTCTTCCCTCCCCCGGTAAATGCCGACCATTAAAGTAATGTGTTCATCTGCATAAAACTGCAATGGAATTGAGAACATTATCGTTATATGAAAGCCATTTAGGCCCCTCAATTAAATCCAGCTGTCGACTTCAAATCAAATATTAGCAAAGGAGTTTCATTGGGCCTGGCAAGAGAAAACAAAATGATAATTGTCAGGTGAAGTAATGATGGGGTGTGACATTGCCCATTATTAAAAAATGTTTATGATAAGAGCAAAGCAAATCCTAAAATCCCTGATGGCCAAAGCTGAACTAACTATAATAAAGTGCAGGAACTGAAGGAAGTGGGGAAATAAAAAAGTAATGGGAGGTTGCAAAATGAGTGTGACAGAGGACAAGAATACTATCCAGAGGATCACTTTAAGACTGCAGCAGTGTGTGTGTGTGTGTGGTGTGTGTTGAGTCTGTGTTCCTAAGATCCTCTCAGTTCCACCCTCCACCCTGACCTTGATAAACTGGCCCTTGGTGACCCACTCACTTTAACGATGGCCACCCATCATTTACAGCGATATATAAAAAAATAAACGGAAAGAGGAGGCTGTGGAGCAAAGAGAGTGCGTCTGCCGTCTGGCCTGGAGGGATGGAGGGGAGGGGATGCTCGGAGGGAAGAAAAGCAGGGTGTCCCTTCTCCCTCCCCCGTCACTCTATTTTTTTGTAAAGTAATTGCTTTCACCCCCGTTGGTGACCTGGGTAGATTTAATCACACCATCTCCAGCCCTGACCAACTGAATCAAATTGGTCAAATTAACAGCGGCTCCACAGGAGACGGGTTCACCTCTCTCTCTCTATGTGTGTGTTTCTTGCCAATCCTTTCACACACACAAACAGTGGCTCAGCTGTAGTCCTGTATGGCTCAGTTGGCACCCCAGGGTGCTTACTAAGCTAAATCCATGGATTCAGGTCCTGTTGAGACCCGGTCCTGGCAGAAAGACTGACACTATATTTAAAACTGATTTCAGATATGTTAGAAAATGTAAAGTAAAGAATCACTCTTGATGAATGCCTTCATTGTTTACTTGTACAATATTTTGTATTTTTAGCCATGCTAGCAGCAAGGCTCTAGGGAAGGTAACGTTGGTCCCTCGGTTGGTCCAACGGTATATACCTACGACTAGTTCTACTCATAAGTATTATAAATTACTTCATAATATAAAGTATAAAGTTACCAAGTATGCCCTTGCAGTATGTTATGTGTTACTCTGATATGTGTCCCCACGAGATTATGTAACGTTACACATTATTTCTCATGCAAAGTAAAATTGAATTCATAAGCCACAAAACATACTCATTTATTTAGTGTCTACATCCTTACTTGGTCTGGTGTGACCAGTAGCCTATGATGAGTAATGTTAACAAACCGTAGATATACTGTATATTGCTGTGTAACTAACATTTCACTTTATAACGTTTCTCTAACCATGCTACTGTTACACTGTGTTTTAACATTTAGCCTTATCCTGTAACAATTTTGCAGAAGTTACAAGGTCTCGCTTTAAAACAACCTTGATTTTGACTGACATCACATACTTGGATATACTGTATTCAAAATTGAATGCATGGCAAAGCTTTTTTCTTCTTCCAAATAAAGCCACTATAACTCACTGAGAATCTTGGTCCCTACAGAAGCAGATGTTCTGAAGCTGGAAAAGGATCAAGTGGCCTCTTTTAACACTGAGTGAACAGCTAAAATACTAACAGATTTATTTAATCATAGATATATAATCATGACTTATCACCTCTAATAGTGTACCTCACCATTTCAACTGTAGAACGTATTACTTGTTGCACAAATGATTAAATATCCAGTAAGTGAATATCTTTATGCATATTTGTGTGTGTGTGTAGATGTCTCCCTCTGTAAAGATGCTCTAGTGTGTACACACCGATGCCTTCACTCCTCACACAAGAGGACGGTGTGAAAACACGGGCGGAAGAGCAAAAGCTGTCCTGATTTGGCATTGCCGTCTGTGCCATGCAGGCTTGCCAACATGTAGCTGACACATGAACAATTTAAGAACATGCACAGGCTCCACTGTGGTGTTGTTCTCTGTGGAAACTACGAGTGTTACCAGTAGTAAATCGGAAAATAAATACACTGGATAATAAATGAAATAATTTCACAACTGCTTGCTCCCTGTTATCGAAACCTTGCCCTTACATTTTGACGTGTACTTGGTAAAGTATAAATGAATTTGTGTTGTGGTACTAATTTGTTAGCTAGAGATCTGGAGATTAAAACAGTGATGTGATTAATACAGTAATTCATTAGAACAGGATTTGCCGTTCAAGTCACATATGGGAAATCAATAACCAGCACACTGAGTCCAAAAGATTTCACATACTGCAAGGCCCATGGCAACACAAACATGCACCTACACACACAGATGCACTAAGGTAAATATCAGACAAATCTCGGCCAGGCTCATAAAGCACATTTTAAAATGCTTTATTTAAACAGATCACTACTTCTCATAAGGCAGCTAATCTCCTCATAAAGTTAACCCTTCAGTTAATCCCTTTACCTCTCTTTCCATACACAGGCCAGAGACCTGCTGGGTGAAGGGATGTGTTGATCACATGGTTTTTTAGGCGTTTACGGTATGGTAGGGTGTCTTGTGTCCACCTTTACAATAAAATCAACACAAGCCGCACACCACTAACTGCAATGCTCAGCAGAGGAGGGATTGGAAGGTGAGACAATTATATTTAAGGCTTTGTCATTAGCGCTGTTGAATCCGTCTTGACAGTTTTCTGAAAATAGTGGTAAATGCTCCAGAGACACAACTGTGGATCTATTAACTTCACTTTTGTAAGAAAGATGTGGTTAATAAAGTAGCATTAACAAAAAACTAGTCAAAATAGTGAACAAAGATTGGCCAAACATTCGCAATCTCAACAAAGGACTACAAGGACAGCAAAAAAAGAAAGCAAATTAAATTTTCAGTTGAAACTCACCAAGAGAGACCAGGCTCTTTCAGGTGTAACTCAGTTTGCAGGATGTTCAGTACAGAAAGGTGCTTTTGTCCAATTTGGTTTTGGCTCACTTTACAGACAGCAAAATCAACCGGTGAAATGAGGCAGAATATAAAGGGAGTGTTTGATTTTAATGCAACCTTAAACCCAGAAAGTGAGAACGTTTTGAACCCAGAGGTTCATGTCAGAGGTGACATCTGACAGAACTGACCTGGTGATCTTGTCGGTGCAGGACATGGTGATGAGCTGCTCGCCCTGTAAGACTCCGTCCCACGTCTGGACGGGACCCCGGCATCGCACTGGCACCGTCCCCTCGCCCGACTCGATTTTGGTCCGCAGGTGGCTGCGGTGCTTCCTCATGAGGTGTCTGCTGCTGTGTACTGCCAAAACAACACATACAATCACAGCCTGAGCATCATCTAAAACAGATTTCTGGTCAAAAAGATTGCATTTAATATATTATAAAATACACATTAGCTCTTAAGTGTTACATTCTCCAACTATTTAGGGATGTTCTCAGCTACTAATTGTTAGTGTTCATGTGTAACTGGCTGCATGTAAAAGGAAAAGGTTTATCGTATATTATGGTAACATAAACATTAAGATGATAGGCACAGTTTCCTGCAGAGGACATATTCCTTTCAAAGCAATAGTTTAAAATGAGGTTAATAACTTCTTTAAGGGAATGAAAAGTATCATCTCGGGACTGTTGACTGCCTAATTGTTGATGAAGTAAGCATTTGACTGAATTGTTGCTGGATGTATGGAGCAGTCTGGAAGGGAGGCAAAGGAACCACTCCCCTGGATTTAGCAGTTTTGATGCGCTCTTGATGCACTTAGGACAGTTATATTAGACATGGTATGATGTAATATTGTATAAATAACCAATAGTTTTTTTAACCCCGTTAGTAAGAGCACAAGCCCTTGATCCATTTAAACCACTTTCATGTGGTTTCATGTGGGCGTACAGGGCAGCATGACCTCTACAGGCGCTAATATCCTTAATGCAGTACAGTATTCGTAAACACAAACATAATCTCCACCCTTTCAGGAAGAAGGAAAGATTCAAACAGAGGCATGGCATAAATTATATAGTTTTTCTTGCTTTCAGTAAAATTACAATATGAATATCTCACTAACAGTGTAACCCAGTGTATATACAGTAAATAATCAGTTATCGGCTTAGGTTATATCGGTTATAGGCTTAAACTCCACTTCCTTCTCTCCACCTTTCCCCCTCTTCCTCCATGGCTGTTGCTTCGGGCTCATGTGACAGCAGCTAAAAATTAAGCCCCCCCCGATTTCCAGCTCAGAAATGTTTAAGAACAGTCGGGAAAAGGTACTGAGTAATTTTCTAATCTCTGAGAGCGCACTGCAGAACATTTAAAAAGGTTTAATGACCAAAACAAACATGAAGTTCAAAGGCTTCTCCAATGACAGCATCATCTTTTCTCCCTCACTCTCTCTCTCTTTCCATCCCCTACTGGTGTCATGACAGTCGTATACGCTGTAGTGTACATTCATGAAGCTGAATAGCAGCTTCAGTCTGTGATAAGAGGGGGTACAAATATACACATTCTACTGATCCAGTCCAGATTACATTTCTGAACTCGTAGGCCACCAGAAAAATGCTGGGCAAACTGTCTAAATGAATATACGATTTTCTGTTGGTAAGCAATAACATGTCATCGAGTGTGCATAGCGTGGCTGAAAGAATCCAAAGACGGTATGCGACATGAAAAAGTTGCCGGCTTCTTGACAGTGCAGAGTGGTGGCTTTCAGAATATCTTCCAGAGAAAATCATCTCCCTATAAACCTGAGAGACTGACTGAGATAATGAGATGATAGAGAAAATGGAAGTGATTACACTAAACAGAAATGCATCATGTGTATTATAACGTGTTGTCAACCTACGTGAAACAAAACAGAAAGGCCTGGTGTCTTACGGTCAGTGGTGATTTCATAGGGCGAGTTGAGCCTCCCATCCCCACACGGCGACGTGCTGATGTACATGTGGAAGTGGACGTTGTCTCTCAACCTGTAGCCGCACTCCTTGTGCCGCACGAATATCGACTCCTCCCAGTCCTCTGGCCTTTTACTTTAGCAGCAGCAAAAAAAAAAGAGAAAAGGCAAAAAAACACACACACAAAAAAAAAACAAGTACGAGGAAGACTGATGAGAAGGGTAGCACCATTCATCACAGCATGAGAAATAGATTTCCACTTTTTGTTTCCAATGATGAAGTGAGGCAGAGATGCAGAGAGATGGACACTGGCCCTCTCTTTGACCACAGTCCATTCTCCTGCTGTCAGACAGACTCCTGGACATTACTCAGGGAGTTTAACCTGTGGTTTATACATGTTTTGCATTGTAAAGTGCCATCATGAAGGTCAAACAAAGAATTGGGAGTTCAAATAATGATCTAAAAAAATCATGCAAGAAAATGAGACATTTAAGTACAGCATGGGTTTTACTAGCATTGTAATTGTCTGTATATGGTATTTGTAATAAGAAGAGTAGATAGATATGATTCATTAGAAAAGATGCTGACATCAAAAAAGAAACAATCAGATAGATGATTAGTGATAAAATCACAGTTTTTAAGACAGCTAGGTCTGAGATTTTTCCAGTCCATTAACAATGAGCAAAATATTTGCAATATAGCGAACTAGGTGACACATAATCTAACCTAAAAATCTACAAATCATTGTTTCTGCTGTGAGCAGCAATAAGGCTTTCAACACTCACACACACACAAGTATGTACATGTAGGTTATTCAAACTATGCATCACAATGCAAAGCACGACTGCACTCTTTATATAACCTCTCCTCTGTCTCCGATGTCCTTTCACTGAGTGTAAATATGGCAGATCTGGCATTTTGTTTGCTCATTTCATTATAAATTATCTTCCCCATTAGCCATTTTACTCAGCTGCAAAGTCTCTGTACCTGCCACCCAGCATTGTGCTAAGACAAAAAGTCAGTGCTGTGTATGCAAATATGACATTCAACGATCTAGACTTCTAGCCACTAATCTGATGAATCAGCCTTGCTATCGAGTTCCTCGGGGAGCTCAAAAACATAATATATGCTTATGCACTGGAGGCAGTTCGGAGTCAAATCTCATCAAGACTGTCTCTTGATGCTGGTAAAAAATCTTGGTGAGAGTTTGTGCGCACCAGAGCATGCTGGCTGTACGGGTTGCAAAGGCACACAAAGTAGATACACTTAAGAAAGTGCTAAAAACAAATAGGTCATTGAGACCCTGAACGTGAAACATGAACCAGTTGAGTGTGTGATAGTATGCTTAGTTAGCTGGAGAGAACAGCGCACATATGGCTCGGTGATTATTGAAAAGTCTCTAATGAACAAAGCAGTGCTGTTTCCATGGAGCTTATTATAGAGGAGAGAGCATTGTTTGGCACTGCAGAGCGGGAGGTCACAACAAACTAGAAATGTAATGCTATTAAGCATACTGTAATTCGGAATGTGACGGAATGCATGTTAAAATTGTTGGAGGCCCCTTGGTAACTAAAGTTTATAAAGCATACACAGCATGTTGGAAACAGTTTAACTTACTGATATAAATTATATACACCAATCAGCCATAACATGACAGCATGGGCAACCTGACCGGTCTGCAGCTACGCAGCTCAATATGCAACAAACTGCGATGTTCTGTGTGTTCTGACACTTTTCTTTCAGAACCAGCATTCACTTTTTCAGCAATTTGAGCTACAGTAGCTCTTCTGCCCATGACCTTGACACCGGTTTACCGGTTTTCCTTACTTGGTCCACATTTGGTAGGTACTGACCACTGCAGACTGGGAAAACCCCACAAGAGCTGCAGTGTTGGAGATTCTCTGACCCAGTCATCCAGCCATCACAGTTTGGCCCTTGTCAAAGTCGCTCACATCCTCACGCTTGCCCATTTTTCCTGCTTCAACACATCAACTTCAAGGACAAAATGTTCACTTGCTGCCTAACATATCCCCCCCACTGACAGGTGCCATGGTAACGAGATAATCAATGTTCTTCACTTCACCTGTCTGTGGTCATAAAGTTATGGCTGGAATGTAACTGGGTACATTTGCAGGTATGTTTACATGCTGTTGCAGCTAATTAATTATCTAGACTGCAATCTCATGTTAGCAGTGCACTTTTCCCCTGTGAATGTATGTTTGGTGGCTCCTTCAACAAGCTACAGGACAAGACATGCGTTCATGTTTGTATGTTAGATAAGAGGGAGACTTTAGAAGGAATGCTAATGTGGGTTGTTGTTTGAGTCCGTGGCTCTTGTGTTGCATTCTGCTTTATGCAAGATTTGATTTGCTGCATTGAAATTAAGGAATCTATGGATGCTATGGAACAGTATTCCATCGAATTAATGTAAAACTAGGGGGTGTCATCATGAATCCAGAAAAAATAAAATATCTATTTATTTTTATCTATAATATAAAAATATCCTTTTGGTTTCTGTTTTTTTTCTCAAATGAGAACACAGGACAAGTGATACGTGAGAGAACATAATGCAATTTAAAAAATGCAATTTAATTCCAGTTGGGCTTTAAGCAGCAAAACCCCTGAGTGTATTGATCTGAGCAAAGGTATGTTTTATTGCTAATGATTTAAACTTTTAATCTGTAAGAGGAATATGTAAATTCTTCTTTCAAATGTTACATAGTCTTACTTCTGTACTTAAATATTCTGAATGCGAGACAGGCTAACACTTATATTTAGGAAAATGTGATGGGAATTTTTCACTATTTTCTGACATTTTATATACCACATACGTTTACTAAAAAACAAGTTGTGCGCTCAAGAAACTATTTCCGGTTATATTCTGGCTATATTCTCTTGCGCTCAAATAGACCACACAAATTCAAAATTCGCTATAAATGTTGTTTGTAGGCAACATACTTTTCATGCATGCGTGAGAAACTTTTTTGTTTGCAAAACCAAAATTATTTGTGTGGACGAGAAATGATCTGGTGCGTGCAAGAAAATATTTCAGGGGATTAAGAATGCAAATACAACAGGGGTTTTAAAGCTGCAGGAAACCTAAGTACAGCACACAAAGAATGTCTGTGTGTCTTAAAGATAAAGCAGATACCTTAAGAAGAGTTCAAGTTGAGAGTAGAGGAAGCGTAGCAGAGCTCTTCGGGCCGTGACTTCAGCGTGACAATCATTGACCACTTGTCCCTGGTCACTGAGATACTCCCCGTTGATACACTTGGTGCCTGTGGATAACGCCACCACCTGGGCGTGCCTCAGGTCCAGACCTGTTGAACAAACACAGACAAATGTTCACCTTATTGTGCTCGTGATGCGTTCCATTGACTGCATTGATTCCTTAATCCATGAGTTTAATAGTAACCCCTTAGTGTTTAATACATAATGCATATCCTTCCTCACCTTTCTGTCTGTGAGAGGCATTTTGCCATCATTAGAAGTCCAAGAAGGCATTCCTTAGACTTAAATTATCAACAAGAAGCCAACAGTAAGGCATCCAAATGTGATGTCGTTCACACAGGTGTGAAACCAATAGTAACAGGCTAGTACAAACAGTTCTCCTGAGTGACCATGCAGACTGACAAAAATTTGCCCTTTGCTTTTGAGTACTTTTGCTGGTGGAGTTAAACTAGATCCTGGAAAGACAGTTTCACTCTCAGTGTAGAGAATGAGGAAGACATTTTCTGTAGAAAGGACTTTGAATGAGCATTGGTTTGGTGTCAGTTAAATTTATAGGTCTTTACCCTTTCTGACACTTATGACCTTGGATCCATCTAATTCTGTCAAGGGCAATATGATAGCAGCTTCTAACCCCTCTCACCCAAGCAGCATTCTCAATGTGAGACATGAAGCAAATGCCATGAGAGAGATCACAGATCACAAAATCCTCCTGTCTGGTGTTGGTTTTCCTTTGTGAGAAAGACACTTTTGTCAGTTAGGAGTCAGGCCAGTACAGTGCCACGTGAGAGTCCGACAGAGGAGGGAGAGGCTGGATCAACGGCATGCCATTCCTTCGTTGGGTGCCACAAATCTCTCCCATCGCCTCTGTAAGTCAGGCCTTGCTAGCTTCTGGCAGACCTGCAGGCGTTGCCGGCCCGGCACATGAGCTTTTATCAGCCTCAGCCCAGATGGCACTACGGTGGAGTCTTGACACCTCCACTGATGAGGAATGGGAAGGAGGGCAAGAGAGGAAAAGTTAAGGGAGGGAGGACTGTGTGTGGTGTGTGTGTGTGTGTGTGTGTGTGTGTGGTCAGTTGAGGAAAAAAGAGTATAGAGAAGAAGAAAGTCTAACTTCAGAAACTACAGCAGAAACCTCAAATAATATTAATCTTAAAGAGTAGTGGACAGCTCTGCCTTATTTCTCCTTGTTTCAAGTCACTGACACAACATAACTTAAACTTTTTTATCACATTGGCAAATGTTTTTGTTGGTATTACTTAACCTTTGCTACTTAGGGACTGCAGAACCAAGCCTACCTTTCATGTTAATATGACAAAGTTGTTAACAAATATTTGCTTATTTTCTCATCCAGGAGACACAAATAAATTCACCGGGTTTTTGATCACCCGGTGAATGTGTCTGCCTTTTAGTTCTGTTTGTGTTTGTGTTGCAAGTACCAACAGGAGTACAGGAGTACCAACTCCTGAGGGAAATATCGGTCTCCTTAGTTTCTAAATGCTCCACTATGTTCACCAGCTAGGTGATAGCTTTGTCTATCAATAATTTGATGCTGTGAATTTAGTGTACACTGGGTTTTTTCACTGAAAAAAGCTGCATATGCCAGCTGAAAACGACACTGATGAGAGCAGTGAGAGTGAACCAAAACAATAAAGTTGTGGGCCTGAAAACCAAAACACTGAGCTGAAACAGGCTAACATACCCCATAGAGCTGAGGGAAACTTCAGAGTTGGGTGACAACCGACACCTTTCAAATAGACATGGGATCCATTGTTACTAAAAAATATTGATCATAGCTTTAAATGCTTTATATTTTGCTATGATGTAAAACTGGTTCAATGGTTAAGACATTTTTGCAAAGAGAAGCTCTAATATCGATTCTTTTTCTAAATCACGTTCAAAACATGCTCCAAAGCAACACACAAATTCACAAAGAATGGATGGCGGCAGTTGAAAGCCCCATAAATTGCGCACTACTTGCAACCACTAACTGCTATATATAAGATATTGCACTAACGATATCAAACATGACATGACACCCCTTATAAATACGCTTCAGTTATCACCAACTCTCTGAAGATGCTAATAATGTTCACTGTGTGTGACTATTTGCTCTGGTGTAATGAGGCTTTAACATAGATTTTTGCACCAACTGTATATATATTCTACCTAATTTAAATATGTGCAAATATGTGCAGACACTTGTTGCTTGGCAGCGCAGTTAGGGGTGCATTCCACCCTTTGTGGGTGCTTTGAGCACACAATTTCTTTTTGTCTTATTTGTGCAGATTTAGCGGCCGCAGAGCTGCATAATCCTTTTGTGAAATCGCCTATGAGTTTAGAAAAAGTGTACATGTACATGCTGTATACACAACTTGGATCCACCTATTAAAGCATCTTTCAGTACCTTTTGTTGTAAATATCACTCATGGAGGAATTGTAAATTAAGGTCTAGAAAAGAGCACAGAAAAGAGAGTATTTATGACTGTACAGCACCATAAAATCTCTATATCATGAGTTGAACTATTGGCATTCTCTGTAAGCAATGCACCCCGAATTCCTTCTCAGTGATAAAGCAAGTTCAAAAAGGTAACAGACTCTCCCAATTTCATTCTGCTGCTTTTCCTTGCCGTTCCACTTTGCGATTGTTTAGATCAATTTTGCAGTGGATAATTTCTGCTGCGCTGCTCACTACCCTGCCATGAAATTGGCAGTGAGGCTGCCTTCAGTTTGCAGGAGAAAGGAGGAGGAGAGGTGAATGAAAGAGAGAGAGAAAGAGAGAGACAGTGAGAGATAGAAAGAGAGAGACACACAGAAGAGGTGGAGAGCTCCACAGGCAGTGTACTGTTTTTAAACCAGGAATAATCAGCTGCATCACAGAAATACAAAAGGAGAGGGACAAAAGGAACAAGGTAGAGTAGAGTCAAAGGCCGGAGGCACTCTTCACACACAAATACATCTGTTACTGGTGATTCAAAGATGTCACATCCCAGGATAACAGTGTTGTCAAAAAGCATGTAGATCACAGGCTGAGACCTGGAACTACTCACTATGGCAACTGCACTGTACTGTTGAATGCACAATACTGTCAACGGACTTCAATAGGAAGACAAAGCACACACTGCCTGCCTCTCTTTGGCAACTCAGGAGGTAAACATACTTTGTGACAGAACATGTAACAGAGACTTTTTTTTTTTCGTCAGGTGAACATAGGTATTTCTTTAACCCAGGTATTTGATGACTGTTCCTGAACATGGCTGCACCTAAGTGGAGGGGAAAGTGAGGCAGGGGGTGTGGTAACAATCAAGCAAAGCAGTGCAATTTCCCTTTCAAGAATTAAAGGGAATTTGTGCAGGCATTGCTTGCCGACCAGCTAAAAAATGGTGAGGAAATTGCACTCATATTCAAGTTATTGACACCCAAAAGAATCATATTCAAGATATTACCAGCCTTTTTCTTTTAGGCAAGGTGGCCAGTTTAACCTTTTTGAATCTACATTATATTCAGCCATGGGGATTCTGGTTTCCTCTTTTGTGGCAGATCCAGTCCACACTGCTCCATCCATCACAAAATTGCTTGAGTGCTGTGGCACAGACTGGTTTCAAAATAAGGCAGTGAGGTAATTGTATTGGTCATGACTGATGTCAGCACCTGTGACTAAATGTACTCTTCTCAATGCCCCCTGCCTGTCCGGCACACCTGCACCGTGTGCTGAAAACAGAGCCTAGTTTCTCCATTAAAAAAGCAACATTGCCACCAGGGTAAAACTGCATTGAGGTCATAAGTTATTAACTATAACTGTAACATGTAAAATCTGGAAATATTTTTTCTGAACCAGTTTTTTTCCCTTATGTATGAATGTAAGTCATCATATTTATCAAAAAGCAACAGCATATGTATCACTTCTGTGTTTCTGCTTAATGTTGCATTACTTCGGCCCCACAACGCTGGTTCTCCACTTGCTCTGTCTGCATGTTGTGCAAAATGGCCTCTCACAACCAGACTGCATCACACTACATTACACAGCGCTGCAGCAGACTGTGAGCCACTTGTTTAGGCTGTTAGACCAGACAGCCTCGTCACCTAAATCTATATTTTGATTTAAGAGGCTGGGCCTCTGATTGAAGGGGATGGTCTCTTCTGGGAAAACAAAGTAGGGTGCAGCGAGGTCACTGATGTCAAGGGACAAAGGAACATTAAAATCAATGGCTATGCTCCATATGTGGTAGGGGTGGAGCTGCGATATCCAGACTGCTGATGTCATCAGGGTTATCTTGGCTTGGGCTTGAGATTTTTACAAACATTGTAAAGCTCCCAGGAGAGCTCCCTTTAATTAGTCACGTACTGTACTAAACTTGTCATGGATCAAACTTATATGTTGCAAATAAATATGTTACAGTGCTCTCATTATCAGTCATATATCTAAAAGAAAAAGCACACATCACACATAAATATGCATTTATACATTCCCCTCATTGTATTATTCTTCATGAGAAAATGATGTATGTCATTTGCATTTGATCCATCCAACTTTTAGCAGCTGTGGGCAGCGAGAGTGCACCACCCAGGGACCAAAGGGAGGCCAGGCCCTTGGATCAATGATTTTTGGACGGTGGGAGGAAACCAGTGGTAAAAGTATTTTACTAAAAATTTACTTTTATTGAGACCTAAATGTTTCTTAAAACAACTGCGACGTCTCCCGGTTTCGTACATTTTCCAAAATTTAGTAATGTTTTAAATTCTACGGTAGCAACACCTTCTTTAAAGATTCATACACTTATTTCTATAAATCTCTTTAAACAAGTTGAATTTTAAATGGCTCTTGGAATTGAGATGCAGTGCATCATTAAAAAAATACTGTTTTTAGCTGAATTCATACAAAAAAATAGTCGAATAATACACCACACATAATATTAGAACACTACGAAAGAGGCAATTCTGGATAATAAGTATTTTTACTTTTGATACTTAAGTATATATTATTGATGATACATGTTTGCTTAAAAAAACAACATTCTGAATGCAGGACGTATTTGTACAGTGTTGTATTTTTACTTTAACTTGAGTAAACTTGAGTATGAAGGATCTTTCACCACTGCAATAAACTGGAGATACCCGCGCAAACACGCCTTCATACTCCACACAGAAAGGTTCCAGCTGGTCCTCGTAACCCTGATCATTGCTAACAATTGAGCTACTCCAGAAAGACATAGTCAGCTGAAGCAAATGCATACAAGATATTAGGGATAAAGCCTCAACAAAAAAGCAATTACATATTTCAAGAGAAGAGTGAGGACAAATTGCTAAGAATACTTTACTGGCAATCATTGTCAGGAACCACTGGTAGAGTCTAACAGTGAAATCCATATAAATGACATAACCATTAACTTTTAAGTGATCCATTATGACACAAGGCAACTGCAACTGACAGACACTGCAAAGCTTTTATCTGCATCCCTTTATTCTAAATAAAACAGGGAAAAATGTTTCCTAATAAGCCACCATTATCTCTGAGCACCACAAAGCAGACATTAAAACATTTTCTTCTAAAGCTGAATGAGCTCTCAAGGTCAACTTTTAGTAAACTCATTTATATGCCATTTAGGTTGAGCTCCATATATTCAATCTTTCATGTGTTCTTTCATCACTAGATGTTGGATGATTGCGCTGTGTCGTGTGAATCCCAGAAAATCTCTGAAAATGCTCAGTGCTTGCAGAGGAAAAAAAACAACAACAACAACTTGGCAAGAGCAGAGAATGCACCCTGTTGAATCTTTATTAGCTTTAACAGCCAACCGCTCTGAACATACAAGGGTGTCTTTGTGAAATGCTGCTGAAGCTCTCAAATCTCTCTCTCTGCTGCAACCCACCCTGGGCACATCTCTACTAATTTTTTTGCCTCTTAGCAAGCTGTTTTGTTGCCGGATGTGATTATTGAACGTTCAAATTTGCAGCTGCCGGAAAACCAGATAAAGAGTAGAGAGAAATCCCTATCTGAAAATGGATATGCAGACTTAGAACCCTAGCTTAACCGTCATTTGTAATCAACTTGTTTGAAACCCTTTGCTCTCATCTCTTTCTTTGAGTCCCTGTGGTATTTTTCCCCACTCGGAGTCTCATCACCCTGCTGAATAAAAAAGCCTCAGAAGAAGATTCTCTCATCCCAGCCAACAAACAAGAAAAAAGAAAACGGAGGAAGGGGGTGTCTTTTTAGAATTTTCCACGTGGACGTTCCTGATTTTTCATGTCTCTGAGCACATCTGAACACTGTTTACCATCTCCAGGCACCGAATGCCTGGAGATTCAAATTAGATTTTCCACACTATTTGACAATGTGTACTGGTGGTTTACTTTGGCGGTCGTCTCGCAACTCTCAGCCTTGTGGCGAGGCTAATCTCACTCAGGTTAGGGCTCAACTGTCTCCGCGGGACCCCAGCAAGGGTGGAGGGTTTCGCTGTCTGTCTACAGTTCAAAGACAGACCCTAATTATTATTCTTTCTGATTTTTTTGGGCAATAGCAAGAAACATAGGGACACAGAGGGGTACAACATGCAACAAAGTTCCCAGATTCAAACCGTGGATGTTACTGGCCTTAACCATTAGGCTACCAGGGTGCCCCCTGATTAATATTCTTGAGGCAAAAGCAGAAGCATGAGACACACCGAGAGACAGAGAGAGAGAGAGAGAGAGAGAGAGAGAGAGAGAGAGAGAGAGGAGAGGGGAGAGGGGAGAGGAGAGTGGGGAGAAACATAACAGGACTCCCAGTGTTCCTGTCAAGTTTGGTGTCTGACTGTACGGATGCTGGCCACCACGTCGCTGCTGCTGCTGCTGCTGCTGCTGCCGCCTCACTGTGAATACTTGGCAGCCCTACATCTGGATCTCTGATGATAACGTGTGCTATTAATAAACAAACAGAAGCAATTACTGGGAGGGAGAGGAGATGGACTGGATTAGGTCGGGATGCACGCCGGTTTCACTGAAGTCTAAACTGATGAGCTGCAGCACTCCAAAGACAGCAAAGATACCAATCCCTCCTCACTGACCCCTGCACCCCCACAGCCTGCAGCCACACAGGGAGATAACACTCCTCTGTGTGTGTGCATGGATTTGTGTGTCAGCACTCCACATGTGTGCCTGTGTGCATTTGTGTGTGTCTGGTCCTTTTTGTATTTTATCCCACAAAAAGTGATGACCCTATGTTTTGTAACATTACTTGAACTGTCTTTCTCTCCAATTATAAATATTGCTGCCTAACACGTTTATTTTAGTTTTGGTTCCATTTATTGGGATTACGGTGATTATTTTGGTGCGTTATACTACACAATGTGAAATGTGCCAGACCTTCAGGTAGTAAATCTGTCCGAGTGTCATCGCCACCAGAACCAGCGCTTCAAAGAACGACCACAGAACCACTCGGCTGTTTGTTGTTAAATGATATTTTGACCTATCATTAGGCATATCTCCAGCCCTGACCGAATGTACATTTAAACTGCCATTGCACATTAAAATCTCATTTGACTCCAATGGCTGGCCCAAATGACTTCACAGGCATCATCTGAATACCATGGTCCACTGTATATCTTGTACACCAGTGTATGTATGTAAGAGTGCGGGCAAGTATACAGGATCCTCTCAACAGTGTATCACTGAGTTGTTGGACCCACGGCACTGAGAAGACTCAAGAATAGAAATAAATAGAAAATGAAAGAATCAAAAATAGATTTTTTTAAAAAAACATGACAGCTCATTTTGAACACGTTTCATGTGAGGCCATCCTGGCGTTTAAGCCAGGCCTGTCAACCCTCCCGTTTTTACCGTGGTTCTCTCTTAAATTTTTCTTTCCAACCTGCCATCCTCCCGTTTAAATAGTTTCACGGAAATCTCCCGTATTTTTAACCTTTGAAAAAATTATAATAATAGGTCTTGTTAAAAAAACAAGTTGACACCGTCAATGACTGCATTTGTGACAGGAAACGTTTCGGAGGCAGATCAAGTGACCAAAGCTGAGGTGAAGATGTCAATACTTTGCGCCAAAACAAATGTGGCCATCAGCTTTTGCGGCGATTGCAACCCTAGTGCAGCAATTGTCATAATGTAATGAATGCATAATGTGCACACGTCTCATTCAAGTAAAACAGAATGTAAATAACCAGGTATGTCCTGAATATACAGTATATACCTGTATGTGTTTTCATTGATGTGGTAGGGGGTTGGATTATTTTGAAATAAGTTGACAGGTATGGTTTAAGCGTGCACCTAGTGTGTGTACATACAGCATGGGTCTGTGTGTGTTGCTGTGTGCACTGATGCGAGGCCCTGATCTAATGTACAACAAACACCACACACGAAAGATAAATAAAGCATGAAAGATAAATGTTTAGTAATAACTCATTGTTTCATGCTGCAGGAGAACAGCAGTGTGAAGCTTCCTCCTCCTCATTGTTCCTTCAGTGTCTCACTCAGTTGGGTTTCAGATTAAGTTTTAAGCTGATCTAGTTAAGATTTCCACTGTGGCATCTGGAACTCCTGTCAAAGTTGCCTGAGCACAGCAAGTCCATATGCAGTGGGGATGACTGACACTCACTACCATGTCTCATTCTCCTCAGAGACTCTGAATAGTCAATAATTCATCAGGAAGGTATACTCTCCTGCACGAGTGCAAGGTACAGCGTGAAGTGGAATCTCTCTCTCTCTCTCCTCCTACCCTCAGTTCATAATTTCTCTCTCAATCGCTTTTCTTGCCCCCCCCCCCACACACACACAATCACTGCCTATATATTGCACCACTTCAATAATTCAAAGTGATATATAAAAGTCAATGAAATTTGCCATACCTTGGGTCATTACGATGCCTGCCAGGGATTTGTGTCGAGTGTGCGCAGGACTGCAGTCGCCCACCAGCAACCGATACTTCTCCATCACCAGGTGGAATATTGAATCGGCAAAGTCCTGAAAAACACAATCCCTCCTTTAATTTCGATTAAACACAATCCTGACCTCACAGGTTTCATATTGCTGTATAATATTCTATTTCCCTAATCTGTTCAGGTAGTATAGTGAGTTTCTAGGAGATACCATACCTTTTTAACTGTGAGTATATACAGATATCAGTCACACATTCTTGGTACATCCTTATAATGATGTTTCCAACACTACCATATACCAACACGTTGAGTAACAACAGCATGACCAACAGAAAAAAGACTAGGGTTTCAGTCATGACAGTTTGTTTTTGTTATTACATGTCATGTAATAAAAATACCTACCCATTTTGTCATTTCTACACATATTGAAAATAAAATATAAATAACTTATATAGCCAAGAACACTCTAGGAAATATTTGAGGTGAGAAACTCCTGTATTCCTTTATTGTGGAGTGATTTCAGACTGCACAAAGTACGCCCTTGGGAAACACTTTATACTTATGTACAGGGAAAGTACACCCCTGGTATTCACCCAGCACAAAAATGCAAGTATCCTACTATCAATCAACTTAGTGTATACTAAAGGCTCTATAGGGGACACATACAGTGGATTTAGTGTTACAATAGAAATAAGAGTTATTATTATTATATTATTATTATTGTCACAATTAAAGGTTAAGTAGACCAAAGGGGCATAAACTGTATCATCTGTATATTTCATGTAATTAAATATATGTATGTACATCTTTATAGAAAAAATATTCTATGATGTTAATTATTTGCACTTCAGTCCATCGACAGTGAAAGGTTTTCTTGACTTTAGAACAGACTTGGCATTAAAGGGCCACTGACGATGTCGACTTGAGATTCAAAAGGTTTAACAGAAAGCCTGCATTACAAACAGATATGAGGTTTGAAGGATGTGGGCATAAGGGAGACACGGTGGGTAAAAAGAAAGATGCTATTGAGTTGCATTATGGGGAAATGTAGAAACCTGCATTTTTTGGCGCTCGACCCATACTACAGACAGAAAGTCAGTCTGATGCTTACATTTTGACCCTTATTTTATTTTATTATTCTGCCTCATGTGAGTCCTTCAACTTTGTTGAAGTGCTATAATAAATTGCTGGATTACAATCTTATGAAACAAGAACAAAACAAACAAAACAAAAGTCTAATAAGATTTTGCCCTGTGGTCAGAGGGGAAACCGCCTAGAAACATTCAACCTGAGAGAACAATGAAACACTGCTTTTAGCCTGTTCTTTAGTTAATCTTTAAAAACAAAACAAATGAAGCAACAGAGGAGGGCTCCCTCTTCCTGGATGATCAAACATATAATAGATGTCATACTGTAAGTACAGAGTACACAGAATCACAGAATTATGATTAGTTGACACTATGGAAAAACAGTTTCTTATGTAAGCCTGCACTTATGGATTGTCTGTTGCTACCAAGTTTCCACTGGCATTAACTGACACTGTTGTGTAACTGCCACTCTAGAAAATGACCAAGCCCATGCAAATGCAAAATATCTTTCATTGGAGTATCAATATAAACACTGGTAGGGGAATGGTTACGCATTGGTGTAATAAGCAACCTCATGTGTTTTTGTTATATATTCTTATGCCAACATTTTTCCATTGTCACAGAAGACATTAACACTTGTCCCAGCTCAATCTCTCTGACTGTTGTCTCTCTGGCTTCAGTGAAGTGGCTGAACATGTTGGACATTATGTTTTATAGCTTCTCATTTCCTCCTCCATCTGCCAGTCATTTGTACACTCTCTGTTAGCGTTAGCTCCCTTTGTACTGAAAGAGCAGTACAGTGTTCCAGGTTCGTGGTGTATACAACCTCTCTTTGTGCCACAAATCAACCTAGAAGATTTACCACCATTTTGACCGGCTCTTTCACAATGTAAAATGCTGACGGTTAAGGATTTATCGAAGAGAAACAGTATGAGCAGCGCTCTGTCCCTCCATTCATCTAACCCATTTTCACTATCCATCTCTCCAAACCAACACTTCTCACCAGACACCCAGTAAATCCACACTGTTCAACAGATGCTGCAAAGACATGTGGATCATATCCATGCCACTCCGAACCGCTAATACTCTAGTGGTAATTAAATGCTTAGCGGCCTTCACACCAACTGTAGAGCATAAATGGATCACCGGGAGATGGCAACAGAGTGGCCCTTTTGGACAGACTGAGCCCCCAGTAGCTAAAAGGACATCAACAGATGCCACAGCGACGGATGCACTGAATGAGAAAGAGAGAGAAAGATTAAGGGTGAAAAAAGACAGAGAGATGGAGAGAGTGACTGAATTAGTGAGCATATTGCCCATTATAGCCCTTGTCAGGGCTGTGAAATACTCTCACAGTTGGAACTGGCGGTTGAGGTGCTCACAGCTTGTGGTGTGGTGGGTGGTGTGGGTGTCTGTGTGTATGTGTACGGGCATATGCACATATTCTGACATATGCTTTGACACTGGTGTGAGCCTGAAGGTTTCTGTGGAATAGAACACGAAAAGGAACGGTGAAGTGTTGTGGATAGTGAATAACCTTTGGCACATTTTGTTTCAAGCGTTGCAGCGATGTCTTATCAAGGTCTATAACAGTTGCATGACAGGTCACTTCTGAGACGAATGTAGTTCTCTTTAACAGCTGGCAAGAAGGAAAACAAGAGGAGAAAATTTGTCCCCTGAACTCGTCATCTCATGCCGTTTCCTTTATGCTTTAATAATCCTAATCCCATCCAGGAGCATGTTTGTGGCACTCTAACTCAGCGCAGCTCACATTGCAGTGAGACAAAGGCAACAGAAAAATCATGTGGATGGGTAGATTCTGCACATTTTCAGTATCTTGTCATGATTTCAGAATCTTGTAAGACACAAAAACACAGCAGGTATGATGCTACTATGCCAGGATTGAAGTCACTGACGTTTGGCCATATAGTCAGATGCAGGACTGTTGGTTCAGTAGAAGGAAGTCCACTCTGTCTATAACTGGTTGGCTTGCCTTAATAAATCCCCTGATATGTTTGCTGTGTGTCACCAAAGGTCGTATTCTTGAAACCTCTTTTAACAATCTTTCCCTGAGAGACAATTTTTAGAAACTCAAAATTTATAAGGATAGAAAGGACAGTCTTTCTTGTTATAACAATATTTCAGTAAGCTACAACAAGTTTGAGTTGTTTAACAAGCCAAAATGTCAAACATCTGAATATACCACCACAGAAATTGTGATTTTTCAGTAGTTTTTATTTTTGTTTTTCATAGACTATAATTAATAAACTATTAATTGATTAATGGGAAAAAAAAGTCAACAGAGTGAATGATAATAATCAGAATTACATAGTATATTCCAAAATGGTAACTGAAGCAAGAACAGCAGCGTTGCTATTCATGCAGTATGCATTGCAGAAAAGCTACCACCAAAGTTGTTGGATTCAATAGATTACATTTCTTTAACCATATTGACAAAAAAAATGTGTCCCTGAAGCAAAAATTCTGTATTTCCTGATAATCAACATTCCACAAAGGTGAGAAAAACAGACTTGTGTTGAGATTTTTCAATGGATTTTATCAGCCCAAATGTAGCTGAATGTTCTGATTCTGTAGAGCACGTGTTACAAAGAAGTGAAGAAAAAAAAAAAACCTGCCTTGTTCCTTGTACCTGAAAGTGACATCCAATTAATTCTAACAGAATCCTGCTTGGCTTGGCAGCATCAGCTGGTGTAGGTCACAGTCTGAACCCAGAGTCAAGTCCTCCATCCCTCCTAAAGGCCCTTTCATTGATGGCATTACAGAGGTGAGAGAAGGTGGCAGCTCAGAAAGGCCTGGTGAGCAAAGGTGGAATAGACCCTGGCACATGGCCCAGCGTTTTGTCCCTCCCTCCTGCTTCCTCCTCCTCCTCTCCTTTTGTTCACTCTCCTCTCTTTGCCGCCACCTCTCTCTGTCAATTCACATTTCCTCTTCTCCTCTTCCAATCTTTTTAAGACGGACTCTTCAGTTCCTGGTCTCACCTTTCATCCTTCCTCCTCTCTCCTCCCTCTCTTCTCCCTTTAACCACCCTGCCTCCTCCACCTCCTTCTCCTCCTGCGTTGTCAGGTTTCTCTCCCTCTCTCATGCCGTTTTGTGACAGAGGGCAGTGATGTGCCAGGACTAAGAAGCCAACAGTGAGTCAGAGCCTATAATTTTCTCATCATGTGAGCCAGAGTGGGGAAACAACATAATCTACATCACCTGACACAAAAGGAAAATAGGCTGTGATTTACAGCTGCGATTCCCTCCTAACAAATTAACCCCTTCCAGGTCCTTTCTCTGTATATATCAGCTATCTAATACACCTGCCTGCACCTGGGAGTTGAGTGCCACCTTCAGTGTGGGCCTAATGTGGCAACAAAACTGGGCCAAGGATCTCGCTCCTCACTCAGACAGAACATAAGTGTGACCTGCCACACAGCGAGAGAGGAGGGCCGGTGTGTGGTTGGCTGGCTTCCTCTTGAATGAGCATCAAGGTTAACGCTGCTCCATATAGCTACATTCGGGACTTTGGTTTTTCAAAATGTAAGCTCCACTCAGAATACACCTCAGCTAGAAGCTGCTAAGAGCAGAAACTGCTGCAGTGGCTGTTGTTACTCACCCCACCTGGTGTCTTTCCTGCATTAGTTCTGACCAATTTACTTAGAAATTCCTCTGGGCCTCTTCAGGGTGGAGAAAACAAGCAGCAGTGGTTATTTAGCAACTGCTATAGCTGCAATGGATGAGATTTATTGCAGCAATACCACAATCTGCCTTAATTAAGGAGAGGTGTTGTGAAGTACAGAACAGCAAACCTTCTCCACTGACCTTTGACCCCCTTTTAGTTTTACAATAATTTCATGCATCTTAGGCATATCGGATAGCTATTTCATGTCAAAGAAGCTAAGTGTAAATGCAACCAAGAAGCATTCCAGACTGACTGAAATTTGGTTATGCTAAATGTTGAAAAGATGTAAACGCATTGGTCTCACCAAAATACGTTTGTCCCAAATGTAGCTATGTGAGTAGGCGCTCTGTGGGAAACATCCAATCATAGGGTCTGTCCCCTATGATAATAGCAAATAAAGTTACACTGAAATTAGTGTTTGTGTTCTTCGTCTCAAAGTGACAGAAAAAAGTGTTTCCAGCGATTTAAACAAGTATGCTCATACAGAAGACTCCCCGACCTATTGTACCTGTTTGTCTCACACTTATTTCATAAATGTGGTTCATCCATGTGTTGGTGTTAGTTTAAATAGTTGTTAACTAGCTAGCTGCTATTGCTAACAGTTACATTTTGTAACTACACAGTTTAGGTGCTCAAATTATTCCTTTTCCGGTGTTCAGGCACATTACCACATACCAGACAACTGAAATGATAATGGTAATTGGGGCATTTCTGTATTTGGCTAAGATATAATTATGGCATTAATGTTTGACCAAAAGCCAATTTTAGAGTATTGTAGTGATTGTATACATAGTCAAAAATAAACAAGTGAATAAACTGAAAACAGATGTAAAATATTTGCAGGCCACAAAACTAAAGCAAAGAAGCATCCATGTGAGTTGCAAGTGTTTCAAACAAAAATAATAATAATAGCAATAACTAGAAATGTAAAATTCCGCAGAAATTTTAAGTGTGCCTGAAGTGCCCCCACATGACCCTAGGCCCCCCCGCCCCAGATCTTGTCTGTCACTCTCTCTGTCCGGTGTCTCTGTCTGCGACTCACACACAGACATGGACAGTAATTGCCCCTGGCCAAGCTGGAGGCTGTTGGCGCTTTATTTGGAGTCATGTTTCTGGCCACCTGAATGTAAGTCCACTTGGTGCTGGACAAGTGGGTTTATCAGAGCGGTCTTTCAGCTGCTTGCTGTGGCTGAAAATGACGCTATGAGAGTGGTGATCCTGGAACAAAAAAGTAAAGTTGTTTGGCTGTTAAACCAAAACAACAAGCAAAAAAATGCTATAAAGCCCCATAGAGCAAAGGGGGAACTGCAGTCAGGTAACAGTTCTCTGTAGTTCGTCAGTTCGAGGGACTTTTTTCAAATTCACATAGTTGTGTGATTCACTGTTAATATAAGAATATTGATTATAGCAGCTTTAAGTAAAACAAAACAAAAACAGCCACATGACATGTTAAAGAGCTTTGGGTGTGCAGTAAGGTCCTGGTACAAATGTTTTTGAGAAACCCATGAATGCATCACTGGTCTATTTTGCTCATCTTTCCTTCATTTTTTTTTATCAGTCCGTCCATCCATCCCTCCCTGCCTCTTTTTCCCCTCTCCCTCTCCCCAACTGTTTGTGCATGTTAACAGTTCGGCATCTATCTCCAAGGTAATGAATCCTCCTTCTGCCTTCCCTCTGAAGTCAATTTTGTGCCAGGAACACAAAATGTCAACAGGGAAGATTTTCTCCGCTGCTGCCTGACCTAGAAGTCTGTGTATGCTGGTAGGGGCAATGCAATGAGTGTGTATGTATATGTATGTATAAAAAAAAGCTCAATTGTATAATTTATTGTTCAGCACGACGGCCCCAAAGGGAAATGATGACTGACAATTCATCAGTGATTTCATTTTAAAGCCTTCCATAACGTTCCCCATATGCTTCCACGCATTGTACCTCAGTTCATTTGGTGAAAAGTCGAGTGTAAAACTGAGGCAGCCATGTTGATTGTGTGTGTCCATGTGTGTCACTCCTTCATGAACATCACTGCTCATGTTCAGAGTAGCAGGGGCTGGATGTGGGCTTGATTTTACCCCACCCTCAGGAAAACACACACGTTTCAACCCACCACCCTCAGCACCTTATCACCCGCTTGCAGAGCAGCCCAGGCAGCATAAAAACGGGGCCATGTCTTATATTTCTTTATAGAGGTATTTAACAATTCATTCTCCTGAGTTTTAATAGTGTCTGCCCTCTGCCTAGATACCCACCCCCCCACCCCACATACACACACACACACCATCCCAACCTTCCCTCTCCCCGTTCCTCGCCTGCTGCCAAGCATGAGGCTTTTGAAAATGGATATCTATTCATTTGGTGGAAGCGTTGCCTCTGGGGGCTTTTTAGATTCTCAAAAAGCCAGACTCCTCGCGGCGAGACAGATTTCCCTCTTGTTTGTTCTCCTTATGACACATAGCATCACTCTCGATACTAAATCTTTTGCTTGTTCCCTCTGTCCTCCAGATCTGTATCACAAGAGGAAAAAAAACCAAGATATATGTCAGTGCTGGTACCCTGATTTTCTTTCAGTGGTTGCTCTGTTGTCTTGTCTTTTATTGACAGTTAAAGATGCTGTCGTGTCATGTGATGACAATTCAATTCAAATCAATTCAATTTTATTTATATAGCGCTATATCATAACAGAGTTACAACAGTGTGCAACCTAGAGAAGTTGAACTGTGTACAAATTTGGAGAGTGCTGTGAAACACTCCAGCACCTCACCCCTAACTACATCCAACCTTTTCTTGTGTGGTGGCCAGATGGCCCTGCAGCCCGTGGAACAGATTTCCCTCAGTGTGTGCGTGTATGTTTGTGTGTCAAACTTTTTGCCTGAACAGCGGGCCTTGTCAGTCAGATCAGACAGCCGGGCTGCACCGTGTGGCCGTCATCTTCATAAGAAGAGGTTTTTCCCTTTCAAACTGCGTGCTTGATGTTAGCGAGTGAGAACAAAGCCAGATGAAGGACCACAAGAGAGAGAACAAGTGACAGAGATTGTGCAATTGATCTGTCTTTGCCACAGCTTGCCCCACCTTCTTTCCCCGGGCGAGGAGGAGGAGGAGGGATGACGCACCACAGGTTTCCAACAGCAAAGCAGAGCTCAAGCCGAGATTCCTCATTAGGCTGGAAAAGGTGGAAACCAAGACGATAAGCCTGGTGCATGTGGTAAGAATCAGAGTCAAGGATGAGGTACCGCAAAAATTATAGCCTCATCCAAAAACCAAGGACGCTACTTCCTATTGATGATGCAAAACATAGACGTAGATCACAATCAGTCTCCATTTCTCTTCTGTATGAACCCTGTAAAGCAAAGTACGTGACAAAGGCCACAGCTAGCTTTAAACATACAAGATTTGTGGCCATTCTTGCAACGTGGCTGAAGGGATGGCAATGTCAGTTGGTTTACCACTTTGGTCCAGACTGAAGACTATTAGACGGATTGCCATGACATTTTGTGCAGATATTCATAGTTCCCAGAGGATGAATTGTAATAACCTTGGTGATCCCCTGACCTTTCATCTAGCACGATCATCAGGTCCAGTTGGTTGAACGTGTATGAACATGATACATTTTACACAGCTACACATCAGCATGTTAGCAGGCTGGTGTTAAACTCTTAGTCTTGTTATTAATATGCTTAGAGATTTTAAAAACACAAAAAATAATGATAAAGTACTGTAAATGCTGTCACAGGAGATGCATGACTGACAATTTCAAGTGTCAGTGTACAACAATGTGCTATTAAATGTCCACAATTTAGACTCTTATCTCAAATCATGTTGAAATGACAAGTATAGCTGTAGCGCTTTGTCAGGGAGTCGCTCAGTATCTGGACAGTATCTCAGAAAACAATCGGACATTTTATGGCAATAAATGTCACTGTCACAACACTGAAAAGCGCTGTGACAGACATGGTTTATCTGTGCAGAAAATGAGAACATGTTTTTGCCAATGTCCAGTAATTCAAGGATAGAATCAGACTAACATGAAATGGTGGAACCCAAACTTTGGTCACAGTTAACTTCATGTGTCTGCTCAACATCTGCTGAAAGCCACTAATACTCTTAAGCCTAAATCCAAACATTAATTTGGAAACTAAAACCCCAACATTCAAACCAAAATGAACTGAGGCCACTGAATCATAACCACCAACTGCAGATGTTAAGCATGACTGACTCTAAAACTCATTATCAATCTAAATTCTCTTCATCTGATCAAACAAGCACAGCCAGCTCTGACAACATAGACGCTATCAGGGCCTGGCCCATGGTGTGGTTGTTGTGGTTGTAACCTGGAAACAGTGCTTGCCAGGTCCTCAAATAACCTTCATCAGCCCGCTCCACGTGGTTTTTCTATGTGGCTCACACAAGTTCTCTGCCTCAAAAAGACAAGAGAGCATCTTAAACAGTGTTCATTCCACAGAGCCATCGCTGATACTACTGCAGGGTTTAAAAACAGGTATTAGATGGGGGGCAGATGTTAATTTGTAGTGTCAGACATAAGACATATTCACAGGTAATGTCAGGGATGAAATAAAGAGTCCTAGTCAAGAGAAAAGGGTGGTGACTACAGTTCCATAGAGTGTTAATCAGCACTTTGGCTCTCTGGTTCACCAACTGCCTGCAGAATATGAATATGGTAATGTTTACTAATGGTAGCTAAAAAGGTAACTAATGTCATCATATGCAAGAAAGCTGCTTAAAATGAAATGTGTAAAAAGGTCCTATTATATTTCTAATAACAAAAAATATGTCTGTTTTAAGAAAAGGTGCAGAAGGCTCACAACACGCAGACTAGAAGTGTATTTTTATGAGCCCAGTTGAGATCTGGTGCTTTAATGCTCAGTGTTGCTTTACATCTCTACGTGGAACTGTACTGTGCTGCTGTGTGTTCTCTTCCCTCCTGCTCTCACCCCCCCCCCTTTGCCACTGTTGCTTAGTGCTTGTTCATGGTGGGAATTGTTGGGTCTCTGTAGATAAAGAGTCAGTCTAGACCTGCTCTATATGAAAAAGTGCCCTGAGATAACTTTATGATATGGTGCTATGTAAGTAAAACTGAATTGAACTGAATGTTGAAACTGAATGATGCATCACGCTGGAAAGAGAAAAGCAGATTTGTTTGATGTGGCACCTTAATAATATGGAACATTTGTTTAATTTTGTTTTCTATCGTCCTTTTCCTTGGGAACTACGCAATACCTTGTTGAGTAAGATAAAAAGACATAGGCTGACAGGATGATATTCACATTCAAAATGTTTACATTAGCCAGTCACTTAAAGTGCCTGAAAACTTGACTTCAAATGTATTTCTATTTCTCTGTAACATTAATTCATGACTAAATACGCAACAATCAAAGTGAAAAATTAAACATCAAGAATTTAACACTGGAAAAGCACTTTGTAGGTGTGGTTTGATATGATATGATAGTATCAGTTTAACCAATTGGGATCAAAATCCTGTAGGAGAAAACAAATTTCCTCCTAGGCTATGTATGTAAAATCTGTGTGATCAGGGAATTGCCATTTAAAAGATTATTTTATGTAATTTCTGTTTTGCTAGATAAATCAGTCTAAAATGACTGGATAGACTAACATCCTGTTCCTGAAAACATGCACAGGGCAGAGGAAACGACAGAGAGTGAGAAGAGTAAAAAAAAAAGGTTCAGGGTGATGACAGTAGGAGCGCTTTTAAGTCGTTTTGGTATAAATCCCCTCTGATTAACCTACACGGTGATGATAAAAGCAGCGATATGCCTGAAACGACTTAATAATGTCAGGCACAGTGTAAAACACACACCAGCGGCTTTATACATTATGCACCAAAGGCCAGCAGAGGGACTCCTGCGAAAAGATAACATGACCTACCCCCGAGAGAGATGGAGGAAGGGAGGAGAGAGAAACAGAGAGCGGAGATGAGCAGGCAGGCACTTAGAGAGGAGAGGAGGCTGGATGGAGACAGAGGAGGAAATGAGAGGGTCAGCGATGAGGATTTAACAAGAGTTTCTCATCTATAGGGAGCAGTTGACTAAGGGAGGATAGAGGAGGAGGAGGAGGCCACTCCAAAGGCCCTGAGGGCTGTTCACACAACTCCCATTAATCTGCACATGATTCAGCAGCGAGAGTGCGATCGAGAGAGTGACGACGGACCAACATTTGTGGTCTGCTGCATATTTAAGTGGAGGGATTTTATATATACAAATATCACATACTGTAGTATGGGATTCCTGCATATGAGTAATAATTTAAGCCTTGTTGTGATATTGAACAGCCGGTTCAGAGATTTATTAGCCACTTTGAAGGGACAGGCTCTCCAAAAAGTGCTTACCAACGGCAACTAATTGTCACTAAAAAGTCAACAGTTATGAATACTGGGGATTTTCCTGTGTAAGTGACATCTGGGTTGATTACTTTCCATGATTTATTGCAGAAAACCAAGCAAAGATATAGCCGGTACACCTGTCTATTGGCACTGGAATAACCTGACTTCTTAAAGACATGGATACCTTTGGATTTTCCACATCAGGAATCTGCCATGTTGTCAGGTGTGGAACACATATTCAGATACTTTATGTCTTGTTTGCTCTGTTAGAGAAAACACTAAACATATAACATTTGTTTCTGCTTATAAAACAATGTCAAACAGGAACTGATTACTATGTTTATTATTCCATAAGAATGTGTGAGAAGCACATTATGTCATTAAGCGTCCTGTTAAATAAAGCAAATACAGTGATAGCCTACTTACTGTATGAACACAGGGTTCGTACAGCTTTTTTAAGAGTTAAATTCAAGCACACCTTCAAGGTACCTAACCCAAATACCTTCAGACTCTCATAGCCTTTATCATCACATATAAATTGTTACTATAAAAGCCAGGAGACAGCAAACAAATATGATATTATGATATAAATATGATATTATTTCAATGCATGAGTGACTTTATAGATAAAACATCAGATTATCTTGAAAATCATGCATTTTTCAAGGAGTATATTCAAATTCAAGCTTATTCCAGACCTTGAAAACATAAAGGTTACAATTGACCATTTTTAGCAACTTTTAAGACTTTGTATGAACCCCGTGATCAGAAATATAGTGACAAACAAACAAGGAAGCTTAACTAATGGACAAGAACAGAGCACATCTGAGCTAAAATTACTGGGTTTGAACAGGCGTACTAGTCAGCACTTTAGCAGAGGTACATACACAAAAAAACACATGCTTTAACACACGATTTCCATTATAGAAATATTTTTCCAACTCATCCAATAGATTATCTGAACTAATTAATTTGTTCTTATTTAACAAAGAAGCACATCTGTAGGTTTAAATGACTAACTACTGTATATTGTATTTACTGAGCTGAGTGTACAAGTCAGGACTAAAGAGGAATAAAGCCTGATGTTTGAACAAGTGCACTGAAGTCAGGTGACAGCTGACACATGTTCGTCCGTTAAGTGCAGAAGGCGTGCACTAGCTGGTTTGTATGAGTTTGTGAATGTCAGAGTACCTGTGGCTGTCTTGAACAAAGCTTTCAGATCGCACAGCAGCTGCTTAAGCTTGCACTTCAAAATAAACCATATGACTCATTTGAGTTAGAACCTCGTTTAGACAAAATATTTGTTAAATATCGAAGGTCGCCAGCAACAAGGTTTTCATTTAAATATGCTTTGACCGTGCCTGCCATTTTGGAACCCGTCTTCCAAACCATATTATGCCCAGGACTGGTCTGGAGTGTTTGCTTCAGTTTTCGTCTTGTTGTTTTATTATGAATCAGCATTTAGACAATTGTGGAAAATGTTAGTTTCCACTGAAAGCTGGGCTGGGGTAGCAGCTCCTTAAGGCAGGCTGATGCAGAGAGTACAGTACAAAACCTATTTTAAAGTCATTGCATTGGTTGCCTATCAGTTTTAGAATTGAATGGCCTGGAACCAGCCCATCTCTCTTTTAGATAGCAGGTTCCTCAAATCCTCTGCAGCTGGAGTCCTAGTAGTGCCAAAAATCTAAACAACAACGCATGGGGAGTCATCCTTTAGCCACTGTGGCATTTTTAAAAGAAACCTTTAGACATTTATTTTTAGCCTGTCTTTTACTTTGGATGCCTCATCATTTGTTGCCTAACCATTTTATCACTTGCGTTTATTTATTTTATTGACTTTTATGTAACATTTTATTGTTTTATTGTTATTAAAAATCTATTGTTGTATATTGTTTTTTCCTTTTCTGTATGTGCTGTTTCAATTTTGCTCTGTGAAACATATATAAATAAAGTTGAGTTGAGTTTTACTCCAGGGTTTACACTATGAGGAAACACAGAACCCCAACGCCACACTAGTAGGGTTTCTGAAGTCATATATGTAATATAAAATAATAATCCTAACAAAATAATATTCACTAGCTGTGGTCAGAGACGGACCTCTATCATAAAAGAGGTGTGGGACGCTGAGTTTTTAATAAAAGTCACATATTGGCATGATATGTGCGCTCACAGATTTATCAGTCCTACTCTATTCTCCATCTCCCAACAGAGAGTTTCTGTCTGGAATCTGTAATATTTTACACCAGTCAGAGCAGAGCCACATAAACAATAACAACAACACAATGGTGTTTGCTGTTTCGACATGTGGAGAGGCTGCAGCAACAGCTTTAAAACATTTGGGAGGATGGCAGGATCTAGCATCGCCTTTCATGTCTTGAAAGAGCCAAGCCAATCAAATGGCTCCTCTGAAGTGCTGCGATGGCTCCCCCCAAAGGGCGGGCGATTGTGTCAGCCTCCGCCCAGACGCGGTGGCCTCGCCTCCATCTCTGCTGCTCTTGAAGATACCGCTGCGGCACTTTTGGCGGGCTCGACCCCGGCAATCAGCGAGACTTCAAACCCCGGCGCCACCCTTTGAGTGGTGCCCGAGAACGTCTGTTGCCAAGCACCGCTTTCCTACGCGGAGATTAGAGAGCCACAGGCAAAAGGAAACACTAGTGCTTTCAGATGCTTTTCTGACTCCTTGTCAAGCAATGCCTGTAACATATTGTACTGTCAAGGTTACAATGTGCTGCTAATACCAACGCAGAAATAAAACAAACCCACTTCTGAGTTTAATTAACAAGCATCACTATTCTGCAAGATTAGAGACAATTGATCAAACAACGTTGGAGTTTATTTTCTAATGGTTAAAATGTAAATTAACATTGGAAATAAGTAATTACAGTATCTCAAATCTCCTGGCTGAACTTTTGGTTATATGTTTCACAAAAAACAATAGTTTAGACTATTCATACAAGATTATTTGTCGCTTTCAGCTGGAGTTGTTGCAGGGTGGTGAGTCCATTTGCTTCAGAAGGGGTCATTTATCCAGTGGCCTTCCCTCTGCTGGTGACGAAGTGCGGACCCAACGCTGTGTCATCTCTGTGGGTGCTGCTGCGGCCAAAAGGCCCTACAGCCAGCCATACATCATGAGATATTGATACGGTTCCACCACAGCACCACGGCTGACATTTGATTCATAGCTCTGGGTGTTCTTTTTTGAATTCCTAACAGTCAACAAGGGATCATGGGGAAATGTCAATGTTGTGTTGGTTTGGGGCGCCTCGGTGACATGAGGGAGACTGGTGAAAATAATGGAAGCGGTCGGGACAGGAAGCTAACTTTGTCTCGAGCTAATGGCCCTTTGTTGTGCGACTGTGTTTGTGGTCTTGGTGGCAGGATTTGATATAATTTAAGGTCAGTTTTCAGTTTTGTCCATCAATTTTGGTTTCAGTCAATCCTCAAGTCTCATTATTCTTTGCATAGTTGAGTAGAAAAATAAATGAAAATATGTTAAAACATTAAGCAACTTTTTTTTCCAGCAGATAGAGGCTGCCATAAGTAGTCATTTGATAAATGACAAGGTACTTTGTGATTCTTTTGTTCCATATAAAAATCAGTAGTAGTAGTACTGGAAAATCAATAGAAAACTGGAACATTTAATTAAAGGTTTCTATTTCAGTGTATTTTGTTTGTCAGATTAATGTAGAAGAGATATGTTATTATATGAGATTCTGAAAGTGTTTTTTAAATGTTCTATCTATGCACTGTTGGATAAAGAAAACTATTTTATTTTATTATTATCTATTCAGGCCTTGGGGTGCCTGAGAGGGTGGGATCCAAATACCCCATCTCTGGCCATCTCGCCCATTGTCACAACCCCCTTCAAGCATGTAATCCACATTACAGTTATGGCTGCTTACATAGTTAGTAAGCAAATCTGGTGAAAACATAGATAAGCTATTGATAATGAATATTATTTCTAACAATTTGGATGCTCTTCGCATTTGTGTATACATTATGTATTATGTGTTGATATCCAAAACGTATTTATCTTTCATGCAGGCTTGTGCACTGTTGTGAGCCACTGTGAGGTGAAATGATCAATGTTGGGTGAGGCCCCCATAACTTCAAATTCAGCTGTGCTGAAAGATGACATGCTCCTTTGCGGGGTGAGAAAGTTCACCCTCAGGGCTTGTGACAACCTTTCAAATCCCCCTGGACAAACTGAATGCATGGATGTCAAACTCCAAACAAAGCTGTCCAGTTGCCATTTTTGGGGATGTGAGGTTTTTTTTCCTCAGTGATATGTTTATCCTGCAGACAGTCGCTATAAGTTTACACCTGCCCTTTGGAGAACAGCGCTGCTCTTTTCTGCACTGATGAATGTGGCTTTTAACAAACATCGCCTGACAGAAGAGGCTTGAACAGTGCATGATCCCTCTCACCACGCGTGCATACACACACATGCACAGCATGAGCAACATAATATAATATGCACTTCACAGCCTGCGGATGAAATGAATGCAAATACCCGCGTGCAAAAGCCTTTTGAGCGTGCCAGAGAAATCAGTCTGTGGCCCCTGCTCTTTTAACATTTACTAAAAATCCATCACGTGGTGTTTGCAGAGTAAGCAGAACGGCAGATAGACTGTAACAAATGCACGTGCCCTCTTTTGTCACCTTTTCTTTCCTTTCCACCAAACCTTTCAAGTGCACACATACTTCATAAGCTCCTGCAGCAGGCCAGCAGAGAGAGCAGGAGAGGCATGACAATAGACTGAAAGGAGAGTCAATATTGACCTGAGTAGAAAAAGAAAAAGTCAAAGAACAGTTAAGGTCTATACCTATTGTGTGTGTGTGTGTGTGTGTGCGTGTTGTACTTTTAAGCCTATGCCTCCTTTTGAAAATTACACACCACTGCTCGCTGCCGTCTGATGTGTCAGACAGTTTCTCTAATTAATGCGTGTCAAGCTACTAAGCTTTCTGCAGGAGATTTAACTAGCTGTTTGCCCTTTTCATGTTTTCTGTCCCTCCCTACATAGTGCATGCTGTTGATATGTTAAAGAGTGAGGTGTAGAGTGGTCAGAAAAAGAAACAGAGACAAATGAGTGGTTCACCATAAGACAGGAAGATCATCATCTCTCCACCTTCGCAATCGGTGGATGAATCTTCCTCAACCTCGATTTAGGTTGAGCTTTAATGACACTACTGTGGGAAAGCTTTGCATGGCATCTGGGCTGGAGTGCCTGGCTGCTTGTGTGAAGTAGCTGCCACATCTTAACAAGCCAAGGCTGTAAATGTGTTTCAATAAAGTGGATCAGAGGAGAAGATGCAAGACATTAGGACTGTGAGACAAAGAGAAAGCAAGTGCGACAATTTGACAAAAGGAGAAAAGGAAGGAAGGGTGGTGCATACATGCGTGTCTATGGATGGCAGCACAGTCTATTTATACTGCATAGGCAGGTGTGCATACATGTGCTGATGCATGCAATCCAGTGTTACTGTTTCTAATTTTACCTCATTGATGTCATCTCATATAAGAGCTGTATTAACTTACTGCTAATGCTAATCCAACATTTGCGACTGCTGCCATTTCACATTAAAAGCATTCAACTGACAAATAGGTGGATTTTATTGTGAAGTAGCCACAGGAAGCGCAATGTATTTGTCCCTGTCGTTAGTGCAGAACAGAAGTCATTCATCACAAATGCATCAACAGAACAAGACTATGATCATTTTGTTTTTAAAATACGGATCCGTCTGAAATATTGCAGGGAGTAACGGAACTATTGCGCAACTTCTTTATTAACGACGTGAGATTGTTTGGCGGCACTGTAAACAGAAACGCCAGATGCTCTTCTGTCATATTTCTTACAAAGTAGATGCTGAAGGAGTGTTTGCTGCCGTTTTAAACTACACTTGCCGTTACCAGTGGTAATCATGGGTGTCGCAAAATCAACCAGATCTGAAATTTTAAGAATTACAACTTTAAGAAATAGGAACGTTATGTCAAAGAAAAATGTTGTGCTTTTGTTTTGTACGTATGCTTACGCCTCATCCCAATCCCTCATGTTGTTCCTTTTAATTTTTTATTTCTTCCCCCCACATTCATTTTTTGGACTCTATTTATTTTGCCTATGGTCTTTATCTTCACTGTCGTAGCCTGTGCTGTGTGCGCCTCGATATTGCATGTGGGTGGTAAGTGACACTGAATACCTGAAAACATCCTCACGCAGAACGTGATGTCACACCACCACTGGCATGTTTTAAGATAGGTCGACCTTTGTTCATGCCTTCAGAGCATAAAATTCTCCTTGTCGACCTATGCGTCTGTCTGTGATTGCGGCGTTTCATTTCTTCATCAGCAGGAACTGTGCTAGTTCATCATCCTGCTCAGGAGAGTGCAACACAGGTCCTGAAATACAGCCAGGATGTAGAGACAGGAAACAGGGCAATGAGAATGGATTTGTTATGTACCTGCTGACATACAAACCAGGTGGTGGAGAAACGCTAGAAATGTATTAAAAGTCAGAGTGTGTGCATTCAGTTATATACAACTGTGAGAACATCTCTGCCAGTGCTATTAGTAAGTCATAGTCTTTTTACTAAATGTGATGGATAAGTACAGCGGGCTTGGGTCAAACTTGTTTTTCTAAAAGCTTAAAAGTCACCGTTACTGAAAACTTTTCCTTTCAACCACTAACTTAAGCATATGACAACTATTCATGCTGTGAGCCATGGATTTTTTTTTTCTCCATCTGACACAATCTGCCAAAGCTTTATCACTGCTCTGTGAAGCCAATTGGATGGCTAATCAGCCCATCTACCCAGTAGACTTTGTTCTAAAGTTCATGCTGCTAAGATGTCTTGAAGCCGTTCGTACCACCAATGTGATAGTGTGAAAGATTGGTACAAATGTTTTAAGGGCACGATTTGTGCTAGCCTCCAGGATGGCTCTTATTTGATCTGCTAAGTGCTCCGCGAGGAGACACGTCGGGCACAGATATTATGACTCATGGCAACCCTGCCTGTCATCTGTATGCAGAGTTCAGCACTTCCTGTATCGGAGGGGAAGAAGTGGCATCAAAGGTCGCCCCGGAAACATCCCTCTGTGACAATGACAACGGAGACGGTATTAACAGGCAGCTTCTGGTCCGCCTCTTAAATTTAGAGGTGACGCCTGTGACCCGAATCAGCAATTCAGCTGTTCTGGAAGCAATTGTTACAAAAAAAAAATAAAAAATATCAGCTGATGAGAGCAGAGCAGGTAAGAAGTTCAGTAAGAGTTCAGCTGCATTTATTTTGTGCATTTATACTCTTCTAATTTGGCAGGGCTCAGCTATCGCGAAGGGGAACTCGGGCACGGAGAAATGCTGCTATACCGAGTGAGTACTATGATATATTGCACCTATTTCCCTGCAATTTTACACACACACACACACACACACACACACACACACACACACACACAAATGTGTGCATGTACGCCTGATTACATAAAACATGTGCGGAGAACCCTAACATGAGGTGTGAAAACCATCATGTAAACATTATGCGTTGCCTATATGACCTCTGTGTTTCCTCTTATTGCCCGGAGGGATAACATAAAAATACATGAAGATGTAGAAGGGGCTCCATCCATAACCCAATGGACAGTGGTTCCAGGCACAGCGCAGGCCTTAACTAGCTGGCTGTTGTATACTCATGGGCAGGCAGGCTGAAATATGAGGGCTGAGGACATGAGGTCTTCTCAGAATACTAAACTCTCTCTCCCCCTCTATATCTCTCCCCCTCTCTCTCCCCGCTGTGCCCTGCAACCAATCTGACGCCTAATTAATCCTGAAGGTCTTTTGTTCCGCTGAGGTTTTCCTCTCTTTCCCCCCACTGCACTCCATCCATCCTCACCTCCCTGGCTCCCCCCACTGCTTGGCTCTCATCCCTCCCCAGTCCAGCTTGGTTTTTATGCATCCTCCACATGCACACACTCTCTCATACATACATCCTACTGTATTCCAGCTTCTCCCCTTTTTGTCATCCCCAAGGGAGGCCCAGTACAGTCCCAGAGAGCAGGACAGAGGTAGCAGATGTTTTGCTCCCTCCCCCTCTCCCAATTTAGGCAAGAGATCAAATGTATTTGATTGTATTTGTTTATTCCCAGTGTTCTAATTATGAGACATTTACATGGGTTTCAGTATGCAGGAATGTGGAGACCATGGAGACATGTAATAATAATAATGCAAATAATATGTATATATTTAAAACTGCAAACCCTAATGGTCTTCAATATTTTGGGAAATATGCTTATTTGCTTTCTTTCTGAGAGTTAGATGAGAAGAGTGATCCACTCTCATGTCTGTATACTAAATATGAGACTATACGCATCACCTGGCTAGCGTAGCTTAGCATAGAAACTATAAAAACTGGAAACAGGGGGAATCAGCTCGCCTGGCTTTATCCAAACTACAAAACTAAAAATATGAACAACAAGTCATTGCTTTCCTTGGGCTGGAGCAGTTGCCAGGCAACCAGCAGAGACTCCAGGAAGTTCCTGCTCCCAGCCAAGAAACAGTTCAGCACATAACCCGCCATAAAGAAAGCCCAGTGAATTGTTGTTCTTAAACAAACAAGATATAAAATGATAATTAGTGAGCATTAGCGGTGCTGGTAGGCAGATTTTGTTCCCTTTGGACAAAGCAAGGCGTAACTATTCCTTTAAGATTTTGACAGTGAAGACACCATAATATTTGCCCTGAAAAACACAGTTATTCCATTCCCTTTTAAAGCATGTCATGTACGTACGTACTGTGGTTCTTTGCTGTATTGTTGATAAATTGTTGTGTAATTAAATTTTACTCCAGTTGATGCACTAACAGAAGATGTTTGTGCCTTTCAGATGTGGGTCAGGCTGTGCAGAAACTAGTTTGAATCTGCACAGGTATTACAGGCAAATGCAAAAGTGACCATTTTAACATAACAGCCCTATTCATATTCCATTCCACAGTCGAGCAGAACATATTAATAACACAAGTCAGGTTGCCTCAGCTCTGGAATCGAGGGGAGGAGACCCTCGGGAAACCATCTACAGAGGTTTGGGAGGCCCAGTGGGTCCAAGTGATCAGCCAGGCATGTGAGTGGGTGGAGAGGGACAATCACTGTCAAGGGATGTGTGTCTGTCTGTGTAGCAGTACAGGACTGATATTTGGGACATTTTGTTTTGAGGATATAATATGGTCTCATGGCTGATTTTGTGAAAACCCACATCGATAATCAGCAGATAAAATGTCTGTAATAAATCCAGGAAGCCTTGAAACATCAACACCATGTTTATGGAGTAATTGCGATAGCTAGATTAACTAATTTGTGATCAGAAGGCAAGCTGCTACAATATTAAAAAAATTCTGTATGTGTAACTGCAAATATGATAATGGCTTAATATCTGTATAAATAAATTATAGCTCATTGCTTCTCTGCAAATACAATTTTCACTCCTTTCCCTTCCTCCTCCTCTGTCTGTCTCACCCTATCAAAAGATTTGTACACTGTTGGATAGAGTAAAAAATATTAAAAGAAACATGTAGTGAGGCATGCATTCAGTAGTCATTGCTGTCATAGCATCACCATTCCTCCTTCCCCAGATAGAACACATTATAAGACCCCACCATGCATCCACTCAAGACAGGAATAAAACAAATACTTCACAAGTTAAATGTATAACAAGGTAATATAGACGAAAATGAAGTTTGCTGAACTCCTAATGCGTATCTCAACTACCAAACGGTTCAAGCAACTATGCAAACAGAGGAGCTAAAACTCTGTTTTCCAGTCCACCTGAAGAACCGTGAAGATTAGGCACTTTAGACCAATGACAGCTGCGTTTGAAACATAATTTTCCACACTCAAGGAAACAATGAGTTGTGTTGTTTGTATTTACTGTGATCTTTTGTGATTGTAATTAAGGAATGAAAAGAACACATGCAGAGGTGGAAAAAGAGAAAACTCCAGACCACCTGTCTCCAAAAATCATGACGTGTGCATCTAACCAACAGACTGTATTCCCACTGTGTTCCTCCCACTGTACAAAAATGAAGCTAAAATATCCTGGATACGGGCGCTACCATCAGACACCCACGAAGGCTGGCTAAAATGTGATATTAGCCACTAAGTGTCAGCTAATGCTAATATGATCGATATCATGCAGCTTGATGCAGGTTTACTGCAGAATTGCTCAATGCCACACCGCCAATGGAAACTGTTAACCAAACCTTTTTTTCTCCTTTGTGCCTTAAATGTCTGTTTTAATATCCCAGGGTATAAATAGTGTTTGGACATATTTCTTCTCCAAAACAAGAAAATACTATATTAAAGATAATAAGTAACCATGGGGTGTTGTGTGCTGGTTGCAGCATGTGAGTTAAGTTTTAAAACAAAACTTTGGTGCCACATCTGTTGATCCGCTTACTGTATGTTACCGGGTTGGTGTCATGAACAATCGGATCCCCCAGCTGTGATGCGTGCGGATGATTGGGTGTGTGCATGTCTCCATTCAGCGTGTAACGGTCCATTGCTCCAGGCTGGAAGGTCATTTAAAGGCCAGACATCCAGACCTCCCCTCTCCTCTCCACCCTCCTCATCCCCTCTCTCCTGCCTGAGAGCCAGAGATAAACCTACACATGCCAACCACACAGGGCCAATAGTCATGATTTATCTGAAGCCATTTGGTACCTGAACGCCTATGAAATTGTAATGAACTTGATTATGCTATTAATGAAGTGTGAGAGGTTCTTCAGAAATGATTACAGCCATGTTCCAGGCTCACAGCCAGGGGCTGTAGAGGGGAGAGGAGGAGGGAGAAAAAAGGAAAGGGAAGAATGGGGGACTGTCACAAACAATGAAGACTTTGTAGCAGCCACTCGGCATAAAGTAGGGCGACCAGAGGTGTAGACAGGAACGCCACGCTTCTTTGAAACAGATTACAGTGGTGTTTTACTGTATTTGCTAGGTGACTTGACCCGACCAACCCCATTTCAATTCCTCCCTGCTAAGGGATTTTCCCTCAAACCTGCATGCTGACGCGGAATAGATTCAACAGCCTACAGCCTCATAGGTCATATTTTGCATACATATTAGACAGTTGAGGATGATTCTAACCTTTCCATGTACAGGGAACTCCCATTCAGACGGGGAAACATTATCTTTCGGTAATTTCACGCACAAATCTCCACTCTCCCATGCTGCTTTTGCTTTAAATACCACATAATGAGCTAAGTGGTTGCTTAAAGGGCATACCAGCTGTCCGGAAGCCAACAGTGGCTTTTTGCTCAAATTATTATTGTTTGGTAAGTGAGAAATTGTAATGAGATACTTTATGGATGCACACAAGGAATTCCATTTTTTCACTTGTTTACATGACCTACTGGTGCTCTTTAAAAGATCATTCCAGTCTATTACATATATGGTGTTATTTGCATAATTTGGGAAATTTTTTCAGTTATAATATTGTACTCACCAAAGTAAGTGATGAGATCTGTTAATATGGTGACATCACTAAGGCTGCACTCATTATCCATAATTCTATTGATTATTTTCTCATTTAATAGATAACTTAATGAATTGATGTTGATTTAATACTATTAGACATCAGGAAATAGTAAAAATGCTCATCACAATGCCTAGAGCCCAAATGTGAATTGTTTTTTTTGTTGTCTGATGAACAGCCCTAAACACATAGATAGTCAGTCTTCAGTTATATGAAACAGTGAATTTCTGTGACCATCCAAAATATTACAAAATCATCATGAACTTGATAAAAAATATAAATCCTGTAAATCCATCCTACCGTGGCTAGTTTTTTGTATTTATACGTGTGCACTCATACATGTTGACGCGTGGCTGTAGGCATACACACACTTGTATCGTCTATGTATTCATTCTATTATCTTTGCAGGTCATGTGACCATGCCCAGGAAGCTGATGAGTTCACACAAAACACCTGCGGCCTCTCCCTCCTGATTGGTCATTCCTGTATGTCTATTGGCCTATTTGTGCCTCTAGAATTAAATGGTTTCTGAGCTGTGCCGACAATGGTCCTGTGACCGAGAGGTTCACTTTTTTGAGCTTCCGCCACTTTGTCAGTGAGACGGGACTGGTGATTTTGGCTAAACACACCGTACACTGCTTTTTGAAAAGCACAAACCCTTTCACAGGTGTTTCTTTCATAAAACCAAGAAATGAAGGAAATCCTTTAATTAGAGAAACTGGAACAAGGGAATGTTTGGCATGTTTAAAAAACAAAGAAAAAAATTATTACTGACATTTTGCAGCAGACATGTTGATATTAATAAAAAAAGTAAAAGTAAATGTTAAAGTTAAAATGTTAATGTAAAAAAATTACAAATGAATAATCCATTGTTGCACAAGAATACTGTATGAGCGCACGACTACAGTAAGAATGGTGGATCAAAGTTTTATCCAGGAAGTTGATCAGAAAACTATCATGGATGATTATAGCGGCCGATTTCCGAGATAGTTTACTGTTCTTTGTTTTCTCTTCCAAATGAGAGTTACGCTAACTCTGAGGTTTGCATGTAATCTGTATGATTGGTTTACTGCTTGTGCTTGTCACCAACTTCTCAGCAATTAACTTAGTGAGTACAATGTTATAGTCATTGGTATAATTGATGACACTTGCTAGGGCACTGTACATCGTCAACATTATTTTCAACCTGCCTGGAGAAACACTCTTTGACTGAATCAGTAGACACTGATGAATGCAGATGTTTTATCGGGCTATTTGCACTGCACCACTTAAGGTGATAATAACAGTTGATCCTGCTGCGGTAGCTGTCACTATGTGTGTATTTGTCGGCGTCACTGCCCACATGCTGAGGCTGTAACACTATCTGCAAGGTCTCTGAAGCTGTTAATCAACTCCTCTCTAATGTGTTGTTCACACCTCTCTCTCTCTCTCTCTCTTTCTCTCTCTCTCTCGATTTCTATCTTAGACAGGGTGCTAGGCCGGGCGATCACTGTCGCTAATTTGTTGTGGCAATATTAATTAATGATCAGCCTGTCACAGCTGTTTATATTGAGACAGATTAGAAGTGGGAGAGATTAGACAAAGAAAACAATCTGCGAGAGGCTCAGAGGCTGACAGGGGTCACCTTCACGTGTCTGAAATCATATTCAATTTGCCGCGGCGGAGGCAGGGAAATTACTCCACTTGACCAGTCTGTATCCTTCTCTGTCTGTGATGGTTCACATTTAGAGATAACTAAATCAAATCAGTTTGAACCACAATAAACTAAAAGATAATATACAGTCGCTTTTGATCTCAGCTTATATGATGAAAAATGTAATTATTCTGTTGTATTTTTTATGTTTGTAATAACCAAACTACAAACATGCCGGCTTTTTCATCTGCAGCTTTTTCATGCTTTGTCTCAACCCCTCCTCCATTAACCCTAATTTTCATTCTGCTCTGCCACCGAGCACATTTCCTTATTCAAATGGACCATAATCCAAAGTGGCAGAGCGCAGCATCCTGACCACTGACCTCCGTACTGTCCTTCCACCTGGACCTGCTGACTCTGTGCCTTCCCACTGCTGCACACAAGTCTCAGGCTCAGTTGACTTGGCACACCACAGTGCATTGTGACGGCGAGGGGAGATTAAGTGGCCAATCAAAGCCTGAACAGTGGGGTAATCATTCCACTTGGTGAAATGGGTGTCAGGATTACTCCAGCACTTTCTCAATTCACTGTGCAGGCTTTAATAGGGCAAAGACATTTGCCGGTAACTAGAGTGCTGTGGGTTAGATTAAAGAACAGAGACTACTGACTGATTAATAATAAAGACTAAAAGCTATGATTAGAGGCAAATGTAACCTTGAGCTTAGGGACTGTACAAAAATTATCAGGGAAGGAGGTGGGAAGGAAGGAGTTTAACTTTTTCAGGAGAGCAAGAGAATACATTTTTTTCATACCTCATATGTCTGCTATTTAATATTTAATATTTGGGAGATTAAATCTTTATAAAAAAGAGATACTTCAAAATTATAATTTTTCTGGTGCACCATACATTTTGCCATACATAGAGCATATGGGGTGGCAACCATGATTCCTAGAAATGACTTCATATACTACTAATTTGCAACAGCAAATACCTTTTAGAGGTAAAGTAATGCTGCCTGAATTAGTTTTCTAGTAACATAAGGAAATTGTGTAAATAACATTTCTACAGATACTTAACATAAGAATAAAATGTTCTCTAACACAGCCTTTAATTTGCTTGTGGCCAAAATATCCTATCTTGCAATACAATATCCACTCGTAGCAACTACAACTACATTATTAAAATGTTTTTACACTACAATGTTTTTATTGGCTATATTTAGGTACTAACCTTGACCAAAGTGCTTTTGTTGCCTAAACCTAACCACAAACAGGATTGGACAGAACTCAGACAGGATGTAGACCCTGGTCTCCGGTGTCAAAGACCTGTGCTCCGTATGCCCACCATCCACCGCCACCATCTCCCTTCAACTTGCGTGAGGTACATAATGTAGCACCATAGTCAATCGACAGAAATGTTATATGTGAACATAATCCAGGCAGTGATTACACTTGTTACCACAAATTAATTGGGAAAACAAATTGGTAATATATAAACATAATTACTAAGAGAGAGCGTTGGGAGTGGGGTGAAAACGGCGTGTGGTGCACAAGCCCTTCAGCACAGAGCTGTCGCCTGTTCCTGGTTCACTCATACAGTGCAGAGTTTTCACCATTTTTGTTGAATGTAATGGCGTTGAAGTGATGGGGAGAGTCCAAACAAAATATAAATAAAGCTGGTGGTAAAATTTTATATTCCGCACCCCTCCCAACCTTAGTAATTTTCATACAGTTCCTTAAAGAACTGGCTTGAATTAAATCGACTGCACTGACCAGCTAAGAATATACCCCTTCCCCGAATTACTACTGAAGATGTGCTGTTGAGTGAGGCAGTTACATCCCAGTAAAATGAAGAGAGCTGCTAAATGTACAGGACTGTGGTTGTACTGGGCATCTCTCCGCTATGAATGCGTAAAGTCAATTTTATCTGCAGAATGCATTCTCATTTCATTTCCCTGGATAAATAAAGGTTAAATGAAGGAATAAAAAATTTAAGTCCTTGCTGGAAGACAAATAGCTCTTTAATGTCAAGCAGACTGCGACCCAATGCCTCATTTCTGGTGTGATTGTTAATGTCAATTCGCATAGACATGAGCGTAGGAGGGATGGAGGAAAGAATAGGCTATATTACTGCAGGAAAGTCTATTGCATGTGTGGATGTGCACTAGAATGCTCACTATATTATTCCTCAGTATGCATGTTGGTTCTGGAGCTACCAGCCCTCCAGTTGAGCTCAGCCCAAATTTGAGGGACTAATGTTGCTCCGCGTCCTTATGTTCCACTCATTTGAGTTAATGCAATATCTTAATATTACTGTCCTGTCTTCCCCTTCTTTCATTGTCCCCATCAATACAGTTAAGTGTTGAATCAGAATTTTCTTCTCTGCGTCCCCACTTATCTTTACAAGAAGGAAGTAGCAGTGCTGCCCTAACCCTGTGCTTTGATCCTGTGTTAGACATTAGCTGGTGATATACGCTGTGGTCTTTATTAAAGCAAGCCAATCAATCAAGAGTTTGTGTATGAAAGCTCTCCGCCACCATAGCGAATGATTAAGATGACCGATTGCCTCCTGTGCAAGGAGGAATTATATAGAGAGTATCCACATGGTACAGTGACTTAATTGGGTTAGGACTATTTTCCAGTGTAGTGCATGTTCAACATTAAGCTTATATTTGGTTTATCTACAAAAACAGTGATGATATTAGAATGACTGTCCAGATGACCACTGGGATTAAATTCCAAATGCATATTGATCTGTTTTTTTTCTCACAAATGGACATTGTTTTATTGTACAGGAACTTGGTTATTTTAATATCCTTTATCCATCATTCCTATCATCAATAATAACAACAGTGAACTCACCAAGATAGTTGCTGAGATTTAGGAACGTGGTGGTTTTGCTAAAAATAATTCTGATAGAAACACGAGCAGTTGTGGGGGAGTTAGCATCCGATCACAAATGTTCGGCAACTAGCTGGCTAGTAACTAAAATTGATACCATGGCATTTGTTACAGTGTCATTCATGACGTGTCAGTTAAAATGATTAATCTGGAATTTCTTTTAAAACCGGCAGATTGAACACGGTCATGATCTTTTCAGCTCCTTTAACCCGATTTACAGAGAACTGAGGCAGTTCAGAGGTGGAACTTGAAATTGGATTAACAGCTGGAACCTTAGAGGTTAGAGAATGCATTTGGAGATATAACCTTTTCTTTTTTCAAATCAAAGGGCCATTAATGAAACTAATAATAAACCAACAAATAATAGAAATATATTATCAAAGAATAACATGAACAACTAATTTTCCATCAAATATCACATAGAACCATGTAATGTTCAGGAAAGGGGTTCGTGCTATATACTTTGGAGGATCGTCTGTCCAACAAAGCTTGATACTGCAACAGGTACAGCCAGAGGGAATTCTGGGAAAAGATAACGGACCGAGGTGGCACACATAACTTGGCATACCGCCATAACGTTTGCGGGCTAAAGCTGGCAACCACCCCCACATTACCTGTCACATCTGCAGCGTAGTCAAACACTGCCCATGCAATCAGCGCTTGGCAAGGACATTGACACACATGAGCTGGAGGGTTTTGCGTTAACATTGTGCAACACATCATACACACAAACACATGCCTGGTAACATGTCTATTCGCACATGCATGCATATGTGCATACACATTGCATGTGCGCTTTTTGTCCCTTACCAATGAAAATAAAATGCCTCTCGAGCCTGGCAGACAGCACGGCTGACTTTCAAGAAATTCCACAAGCGAGTGCTTTCTGGAACTAAACGGGTGCGGCAAATCCTCTTAAAATCCTTTTAGACACCGTGGCAGCAGGAAGAAAAAGAAAAAGTTTCTCCCAGGCAAACATGTGCAGGTTTGTTGGGTTGATGTCGTGCTCTGGGGAAGGACACTCTCGCCAGTTTTTTTCTTCAAGGCTGGAAAAGAATGTTAATACGACACATACTGGCATGGCGTGCGTGTCGACAGAAGGCTTCAAGGAAATACTTTAGGGAAAGGACGCTTTGGCTCTGTACGGCTTAATTTTTTTCCGATTCAAGACTTCAAGAGAGTGTTGCATTGCACCTTCTTGTGTTGTTTTAGGACAGTAGAGGCAAAAAATTAAAGTTTCACTTTCAGATGCCAATATGCCAGAGACCTGGACCGCTTGAATATAAGGTTTTTCTCTACGCAAACAATAGTAAACAACTAAAATCAGTGTGACTATCTACTCAGGGCAGATTTACTTGAGATGATATTCTTCTGCTGAAATGAAGTTTTAAATGGCTGTCAACAAGTGCCAGCCAATCCAGCCACTATGTCTTTAGGCTCTCCAATTTCCTCAAGTTTCTCAAAAACTAGTTTCCTCGCTCTGATTGCTATTTACATATTTGGGTAAATGAGCATGGGATTGGGCTCAGTGGTTTGTTTGTCGATTTGCTCTTTGCTTTTCTATCTCCTTTGGGCAACAGATTGAATTAATGTTTGTAGACACTGCGATGCCACACATGAGGAAACAGGAGATCTTGCAAAATTACAAAACTCTCCCAATTACAGCTCTACAAACACATAAGGCTGAAAAAAAAGTCATTTGGGTTGTGATGCAGATTTCTCTTGTGTCAGAGGCACAAGGACAATAATTAGCTTCATTTACATGCTTTTCTATTTAAATAGGCCAACAAACAGACATTGTTTACTCAAGTCCCAGGCTTTGCAGAACAGACAAATGCACACACATTTATCTTCTGTATTTTCACTGTATGCACTCTTTTTTGGACACAAACTAAATGCCAGCTTGCTTACACATATCTTTATCAGCAATGCCACCATGTCTCCTTCCATCCCCACTCTTTTTAGCTCCTATCTCCTTTGCTGCTTAATTACTTGTTGGAAGGTGTTTGGCTTTTTCGCTGCACGCCTGCTGTTTTGGTCATTACAGGCCCCTGTAGGAAGTGGAGTAGCTGCCAAAGAAGCTTAGCAGAAGACAGGCGCTGGGAATGTGTCTGTACTCACCTGGGGTAAATGAGGACAGCTCTTCCTGCTGGCTTTGAGGCCTGTCCTGCCCTCGGGGGCCGTCCTGATGTTGAAGAGTGCCTGAAGAGCACACTGGGCCACCTGGTTCTTGGCCTGCTTCTTGCTGCGACCGCAGCCCTCAAATATCCGCCCGTCCACACGTACGGCCATCACAAAGCTACGCAGCCGTCGGCCTTCTGCTCGCTCTGAAAGGCAGGCATAACGTAGGCCTGGCCGGAGCTCATTGAGTAATGCCACGGGGCTCTTGGGGGCCTCTGGCTCTGGAACAATCCCACCTAGCCTCTGCTGAGCCTGCACCATCAGGTCCAAGGTATGGCAAAGCAACCGTCCATGTCTCAGTAACTCACTCGATAGTAGCTCGCTCTCTGCAGCTGAGTTGCAGAGCGACAGGCCATCTGAGCACGCTGAAGACTCAAATTCCTTGAAGAGAGTGTCAGGGAAGTCTGCCTGATCTGAGGTGAAGTCAGCTGAAGGGTTTGCGATGTTTCCCATGGCCAGGTGGGCCTGAGGAGCGTTGGGGAACTGGATGAAGGACTTGAGGGCCAGCTCAGCAGCCCTCATCTTAGCTTTCTTCTTTGTGGGGCCTGTGCCCTCAAAGGTCAGCCCGTTCACCTCCACAGCGATGGAGAAGACAGGAGCGTGGACCGGGCCTGTCTGAGACACCATGCGGTATTGCAGGCCTGGGCGGAGCTCATTGAGCTGCACCAAAGCATTCTTTGGTGCCTCAGACCAGGACAGTTTCTTGTAGATCAGGCGAAGTTGACACAAGTGCCCGTTGTTGTCTTCCTCCAGTGGCCGTTTCCTCTTCAGACCAGAGCTCCCACTTCTTGCAGTGTCAGAGCAGAAAAGTGACTGGCACTCTGCAGATCCTATGGAGCGATCCTCTAAGTTACCAATATTACGGTTTTCCTTTACTTCTGCACTACTGGTACCTGCAATAAAATTGGCAAAAACAGAAGCAATGTAATTCCAAGTGATAAAAAACACTTCCAACACAAGAGTCATTACTGTGTGACACTCACATTTATCCTGGCTGAACAAAATGAATCAAGGAAAATCTCCCAAGGCAGATTGAGCCACTTGATACACAGTGATATGGTAATGAACAAATCTACAATCATCTCCCTGAACCGAGCCCACTTCATACCACACGACTCCATCATATTTAAGTGTTTTAAAATCCAAATCCAAATCCCCTAAAAATGGCAATGTTATCTGCCAAATCATTCTGTAATCTGCCTACAAATTGGTTCAGAATCTGTGTCGTAAGTGGGAAACATTGGTCCCTGTGGCCAATGCAAAGCATCAGTCTTATTTGTAATGGAGGTGGGGATCACATCGAGTGGCAGACATTCCAAGAAAGGATGAAATGTGTGTAGCCCGCTTTATTTCACACTATCCTGTGTGAGAGCAAAGTCTGAACAGCTGTGATACGCTCTTCAAACCTAGTTACGGGGGAACTGGTAGCGTATTGCATTTCTGATGGGAAATGAACAAAAATAGGGTGTTCAGATCTTGCCACAAGAATGTTAATAGTGCAGTGGGAGACTGGGATCAAGCGCCGACATTCAGTGGCGGGCTGAAGAAGATTGTAGCTCTAGATGATAGTATATGCAGGCGTGCATATACCTATCTAATGACGTATTTATCACAAACATTCAAATTTAATATTCACTAGCTCACTTTTATAAGATAATACAGATTTGAACATGCAAGCTGACACCCGTGCATAATGTAACAGCCCATTTCCCAAATAATTAATTATGTGGGTGACAGAGAGATCATTTCCATATTAGGCCTGCCATTGAGGGAGTCAGTGCAGCGTGATGACAGAGAGAAAGAAAAGAGGCAGCAGCTTACTTAAACTGTCCTCGTCCTCTGTGCTGCTGGTCCCAGGGCTTATGTACTTGAAAGGAGCGATCAATGCTGACAGCATACTGACTTTCTCTGGAGGAGAGACAAGAGACACGCAGAGTCAACAAGGGGGCAGCAGCAGAGATGTTTTGATAGTTTTATCTATTGATGCTGCGGATCATCATCGGCCCAACAAGGGGACAGAGACGAAGCATAATTGAGCAGGGGTATGCACACATGGCTGTGTCTCTGTCCCCCGTGCATGGACCTCAATGCATACACAAGGAAACAAATACAAACCTACACACACACATACACACACCTGGAAGATTTAAAATGAAATAAAAACAAAAATTAAACAAAGAAATTGAGAGAAATACAATACAATTGGGCCTCATGCCAGGGGTAAATCGCCTAAATGTCTGTTTGTCTGCCCTGGATTGACTGGGGACAAGTCCAGGGTGTCCCCCCGCCTCTCGCCCATTGTTTGCTGGTATTGGATCCAACCCCCCCCCCCCCCCGCGACCCCTCGGGATAAGCGGTATGGATAATGAATGAATGGGCTTCATGCAAGAACATTTCATATTCTTATCCTAACTCTTACTTTTTCGGTGCGCTTCGAGCATATGAGTGTTCCAACGAGTCCCCAAACTCTCTTAACAGAACAAACTTGTCGTGAATTGCTCATTTTTAAATTGCCACATTAGGTTAACCTGTTTGTGGGGAAAGTTAGATCCCCATAAACGTTAACAAAGAGTGATAAGAGGAATTTCACTCCCCAGGGCTTCACGTTCCGCTGTTGAAATCTGCAAACAAACTTAGCAGAGTCAGTAGTGGTATTAGAGGACCTGACACTGAAACTATTGGATAATATTAATAGAACAGCTGTCAGTGACAGGCACTGTGCTGTGACGTGTGATGACGTTAGATTCTAAATAATGTCATTCTAAAGCAAAGTGGTCATGCAACAGCCATAGCGACATGAGACAAAAGAATATTATAGTCTACGGTAGGTGATTTTACACCGTTAGATGCAACAGAGGAAGACCCTGATGCAGCTGAGTGCAGAGTGAGAGAATATTTCCAGCAACTGCTGTAATAGGCCGTATAAGCAGCTTGTGTCACACAAACCTAAGCTCCGCCCAGGGTTCCACCCCAGTGGACAGTTGATTGTTTTGAATTTTGCCATGGACAATATATTTCCATCTCATAAAAGAGAAAGCTCCCTTGCAACTTAATGAAAACTAATGACAATGCTTTGCATTTAGTATTGGCAGGTACCCTCTGCTGAACGTTTGGACTTCTTTGTTTTGATTTGATTGTGGCATGGAAAATTCATATCACAAAGATAAACAATACATTCAGTTAGTAAAAAATATATTAAATATTTAAATTTAACCATGTGTTATGCATTTAATTATGTACACACTGTAAATGCATACATGAAAGTTAATATGACAATCTGTATTGTATTTCACTGACATTTTTCAATTTCATTTTGGTATTTTAAACCTTCCATACACACAGTACATCTTTGGTGATAAACTTCCTTTCCTTATCAGTGCTAACTTGTCGACAGTGGCTTTCTCCTGTTTCTCCCTGGGGCCTGCTGCTGTCCAGGTGTGCGTGTTGTTTACAGTATGAAACCCTATTAGGGCCATCGCTTGGTCTGGTACACTCCATGCAGCGCTGAGCAGAATTGACAGACCAGTCTGGCTCCTTAATTACACCCCCCTCCTCGTCCCAACATCAGCTAATGATCAATACAAGAGAAAGTTAAGGGAGCAGCAACAAGAGCCAGGAACCCGGAGGTGGACACAAGTAGGGGGAGGTGATGAAGTAGGAAAAAGCAGAAGGAAAAAAATGAGTTAGGTAGAATGAGTTTATGTAGGTGTGTGGAAGGTTAGAGGGTGACTGAGGTCAAGACCCCCTCCGAGCTCCCTGCCTCCCTCCACCACAATCCTGGAGCAGCATTTGCGCCTGCAGCAGCAACTATTTCAGTGAGCTAAATGCTGCATAAATGGGGCACCACATTACAGTGCAATAAACATGTTTTGATAAGAGCGCAAGGTTGTGAATGAGCTTGGCCCTCTGTGCTCACGCTCTCCTCGCAGCTCAACAGCACTAGAGGGGCTCAATGAGTCACTCCGACACACATGGATACACTCTAAACACTGAGGCTGGAGCTGTGCAAGTCCTCACGGGCCAAAATCACAATAAGCATTTGCATTTTGACCTAATTACGAACTAAAGCCCAACACAAGCAGCAATTTGGCCCTAAATGTCTCCCTTGGCCAACAGGGTCATTATCCAGACCATTTTCAAATCAGCCTATATTGTTTTTAAAGTCTGTGAAGCCCTACTTACAGTAAAAAAACATGGCCGTCTGGTGTGTTTACAAAAGTGGCAATATTAGGGGTGTTTACGGGGCTATTGGCTGGTACAGCATATCTTAGGTCACTTTTGCATTTGTACACAAAATGTGTCCAGTTCCTTTGTAGCATGAAAGACAAATGTTCACATCAAGCATGAAATTACAGGCAATTAACACACAGGAGCCTGAGCTTTCACACTGTGGCCTGAAATGCCTGTAATGTAGATTTGATAATCCTGTTTAGCCGAGAGGTCTAAACCACCCACTCAACAGGTCCTGCCAAGTCAAAGGGCCCACTGGGCAAAGAGATAAAGCTTGGTGTAAACAGCTCAACACAGTATATCGTGCGCTTTAAACCAGAAGCTGCAACAGCATAAGCAAATTTATTAACCTCCTTTACTGTTGTCTTATGCCGGGTTCAGACTACACGATATCACGGTCAACAAAAATGGGTGGCGGGCGCGATGATTTATCTTTTCATCATGTGTAGCGTGTCACAGCAGAGGGCAACCGACACTGCATCTGGGACACCTCAAGATGTCCCAACAAAAAGACTGGCCTCTGTGAGGCTCAGGCACAGCTGGGCCTTGAGCTCAATGCTAGCGTCAGCATGCTACAGTAACATGCTGACGATGGCAATGTTAGCCTGCTGAATTTTAGAAGGAATATTGTTTCCTATATTCACAATTTTAGTTCAGCATGTTAGCATGATTGAATTAGCAACTTACTAGTGAACAAAAGGACGTCTGAGGCTGATGGCAACGTCGTTAGTTTTTGCAGATATTTGGTCATACTTTGTTCGCGAGAGGTCCCGGGTCCAATTCCCGGACAAAGTATGCCTGGTCCATGCCAAGCACTAGCAGACGAGTTGGTCGCACGTGTGCCTGTTTTCTGTCTCACCTGTCCTCTCTCCAGGTGTGAACACTAATTGATTGCCACCTGTGCGCTGCCCTGGTGAACGGCCCCGGAGGTGTGTCTAGCCCTAAACCAACCAATGCGCTGGGAGAGGGCGGAGCTATAAAGAGAGGAGACCTGGGAACAGAGGACTCTTCTTCAAGTAAAAACCGGGGGTGGGGGTGTGGAACAAATAAAGGCCGGCCTCCCTAGAGGCCTGGGAAACAGTAAGGCTGGCATAGTATGTGCATGCAAACCAATGTTGTATTTTTCCATTGCTTTAATTTAATTGACTCAACAACATAATCACGCTATTTGCAACACTGTTGTTCTGAATTATCATTATTATCATCTAAAGTGTTATTGTCCGATTTCAGTCATTGCAGGCGCGTGTTCGCATCTCAGCCAAACTGTATGTCGTTGTAACTTACAAGCGCCACAAGATGGCAGCAGCGACATTTCAAGCGCCATAGATGGTACTTGGCAAGTTAATTCATTTTCCACAAAGTTTAATGCAAATGTCACACAATAAAAGCCTTGTTAAGAAATGAAGGGTGCTTGTTTCTGTCCACTGAAAGGCTTTTAGTTTGAAATTGATACAGTAAGTGTTGAGTAATAGTATGATGCAGTAACTTTAATAGGGCAAAACGAGGCTTCGTATTGAAAAACAGAGGGAATTAGAAACAATGGTCTGCCTCTAATAAAAGCCTGCTTCAGATAAAGGCCTGGTACTTTCTGGAGATCAGATAAATAAAGGCCCTGGCTGCTCTCTGAGGACATACGGTAACAAAATATATAACTAATATAACACCATGTGGTTTTCTTTCTCATTTTCCTGATTCCTTAGTTATGCTATAGCTGGTCACTGATTGTGCATGTACTGCTACATTGCATTCAGATAGTAATGAATGATTTATTGCTGGGGTACAGTACGTTCTACATACCCAGTTCATCGGTATGTAGAAGGCTGTTTTGAATACAGCCCCAATGATGGCATCTACATTTTGATAGGTCTCTAGGATACATCGTCTGGGAAACATGAATGTCTGTGCAACATTTCATGGCAATCAATTTAATAGCTATTGAATAGATAGAATTGAATTCAATAACACACTTTATTTTGTAGCCTAAGGTAAATGTGCTCTTTCATAGTTCTATCACATAGCATTATCATTGTCATCATACAGCCCCCCCCCCGCCCCCCCATGTAAGAATTTAACACAGCAAGATTACTCAGAATACATTTGAACTCACCTACGTTTCACTTTTGTCTGAGTACATTTTTTCAAATAATTTCACTGTTGAGTAAAATATTCTTTTTCCATCCCCGTAAAGACGAAACTAATTCTATGCACTGTCTCCAATGCTTGCTGCTGTGATGGCCACATCAAAGGGCTGCATAAAAGCCTCAATAGGCCCTTTTATTCTGTATTCAGAGAATTTTTATTTAGATGACAAAGTTCACAGTCAGAATAGAGCTTTTCTGTATAGCGCTCTTCAGGTGTGAATAACCCTCAAAAACAATTCTTCACACTTTCAATGGACCACAGTACATTTCAAATGTCTCAGGAAGTAGCTATTGAGTAGAAAATATCATTATGTTTTCAATAACGCTGATGCTGAATCAACTGCGCAGTAGTAAGCAGTGCAGTTTAGAGGTCATCCTCGAAAATGCCACCTCTGATCGTTTTTTGATAGCTTTATGAAGTGCTGGCAAAAACATACTTCACCCTGATTTACGAGTGAGCTGTGTATAACATCAGAGGCAGTTTTTGTTAGTGGTGTACAGTGTGTGGTGTGATTGATATTCCCACAGAGAGGCAGCGTATTTTCAGCCTCGTGAATTAAAATACGCTGCAGAGAGCTCGCGCAGTACAATGCTGTAGGACAATAATAACACAACTGGTTTGTTGTATTGTTAGAGCTCCAATAATAGATTTCTCTGCTATTAATTTCTAAAGTCCAAACATCAATTGGTCCAGACAGTAGCGCATATCAGAAGTCACAAATACACCATGACCTGTTTGGAAAACATAAGGATGTTTTCTGGAAAATATTATGTAATTTGCACTAACTATAGGTAACTTACCGATTTCCTTGAAAGAAATCTTCCATTTAAACTGAAGCAAATATTCATTTATTAGTCATCGTAACAGTAGTTGTAGAGAAATTTTACATTTTGGCATGCTGACCTATTGTGCATTGACTAAAAGTCTCTGTAGGTAACACTTGCAATTAATTGGAATTAATTAAATGGAAATGTACCAATTGAAAACGATCTCCATTTTCCAGAACACTTCTAAATAAATGATTGGGAAATGTATTAGTAAAATACGAAGCTGCAAAATAAAGTATGGTATTACCAAAAAGACAACAGCTATAGAAAATAATAAGCATATTATGAAACCATGTAGGGAGAAGTATTATAAGCTTTGAGTACAATAAACTGGTTGTCTGAACCTTTAGGCGGAAGTATTTTATGATACCAATGAATCCACAAAAAAAAAAAAAAAATTAAAATATTAAAGCCAGAATGTCGATGTGAATTTTTTGTTGAATTTTTGTTCATTTATGTATCAAGACAATCAGGTCGCGTTTGTTTAATGTTAGTTGCAATACTCCGATACAGTCTTGCGTGTTACGAACACAGCCAGCTGTTAACGGAGCCACTGCAATGCTGTTGAGGAGGTCCATATGGCCGCCAGACTGTTCCTCCTTTACATAGAAATATTGTGGCGTGTTGTGAGTAAATGCATATCCCTCAGACCTAAATTTCTTCTCTGAGCGTGTTACGTAGCGGTGATTTGAGGTTAAACTGTCTGCAGGGAGGCCACCCCCTGTGTACAGTAATATCCTCCCTTACATGATATCAGCAGTTCATTTAATAAGGTGAATCTACAATCATCTCTGTTAAAGTCTCACTTCACAACCGAGATGAAAAACCTGTCTAATGCAAAATTCATCAAATGTACCACCAATCATCAGCACCTTACATGCCCTTCACAGTATCTGCCATCCATCCCTTCTTATTCACCAGCCGGGCCGAATGGATGAGACAATGCATGCCAATAGTATCAGCTCGCTACAGTACGTCTACCCTCCACTGCACACCGCGCGGGACACTGCTCATTTGTTTCCACC
>JAVQJF010034815.1:0-42954 GCA_036023855.1 Gadopsis marmoratus | reverse complement strand
TTCTGCAGCCCCGCCACTCCCTCACCCCCTCCCAAAACACACACACACACACACACACACACACACACACACACACACACACACACACACACACACACACACACCCTCCTTTCAGTCTGCACCCATGCATCCCTCCCTATTTTCAGTCAAGCTTGACATAATGAACCATTGAGGATTCCCTCTAACTGCTTGTATTGCCACGGTGTTGAATTTGTATTTCAAGTGCATGAAACAATAGTCCCTGTAGACTTGCCAGTTGATGCCAGTTGATGCAACTTCGCATTACTGCTCAACTAACAATGCCTCGTTTAAATAAATATAGGAGGCATAGAAAAATGTCTTTGCTTATCAGTCACTTTTCTCTTCCACATGTCCCCCTCCATAAATCTGTGTTTACACAGGCAGTGAATATGTCATCCAACCACCTGCAATACATAATGAAGCTTTCTGTTGCTGCTTTAATGAGAACCCATGTCATGACAGGTTATATGTTAACATATCTCCCCTCCCACATGAATCCAGCTTTAAGTTATGATATGAGAGCAAAATATAAATCACCTGCTTGTACCAACAATTAGGACCAGCACTTTTCTATTCATTAATTCTTTTATCACTTCCCCCCTTGTAGAACATCTAACTTTTTGCGTCGTGGAATAAAGATAGACGTTTTCCAACATCTCTTGTCGTGTACATACTTCACGAAGTTCCAGATGCGAATCCACATTGATTTAGTCTCCGTTTCTCACTCCTACATGCTCACAGACACACAAGCACATGTGCACTAGCTCCCCTCCTCCAGTAGAGTTATAATTAATCCAACTGCTCCAGTGACAGAGCAGAGTAGCCCTTACAGATACTGTTTCAGCTGTTGGCTCTTTCAGTGGTTCTCTCCTTATGTATTCAATAAGACTCAGACTGAGCTGTGTGTATATCACCCCATGTGGTCTGCAGAAGAGCAGATTTTGAATTAAACCTAATTGTTCATGTGTATATGAAAAAAGAATATTGTGTGCGCAAATGTTGCATAATTACGATAACGGATTACAGTTGGCAAAGACCAAGATCTGCTGTGCACACTCACCAATCATCTTAGTGATTAGTGATTATAGGCTGCAGATAGGGACAAATACACTTAACATGGATGCAAAAAGGCCTTCAGTTTTCTACTCATGACTCCACATTTGGCTCATTTTCATGCAAGCTGGGCTCAGAAAGGCTACAGCATTTTAATGCAATCAATTACAAACAGTTACCTAAAATTGTATTACTGACATTTCATGACTGGAATGATGAAGCACAAATATTTACTTAACTGTTTACACAAACAATGCTCCTCCTCTGCTTTTATCAAATGATTTTGTGTAATCTTGTTTTGATCACTATAATGTGAATTGGATTCTTAATTGGCACTTTATGGCTGCAGCACCTGGATGACCTGTCAGTCAATAGTTTGGACCCTGGCTCTCTCTGTGGTCTAAATCTGTTCAGTTGAGGGCAGCATTTTCCCATTTTAAGGCTGGATGAGGCTTCCTAGCAGCAAATCTATAACCCTGGTTGGTAGCAACTGGCGTCTCCCCTAGAAAACCCCCAGTGGCCCGCGCGATCCTTATACGGCCCTCGAGGTGGGACCGCGAGGCTCGATGGGAGGTCAAAGCGACAGTTCCATATATGGCGCGCGCTCTCTCCTCGTCGGGGGCGCGCAGCGTCACTCCTGATCCTCTCCTGGATCCTGATGGATGGATGGAGGCCCCATCCCGCGGGGCGCGCCTTCTGGCTGCACCCCCCCACCCACTCCTCGCCATCGGCCTGTCAGCGTCCTAATATGGGATGGGGGGGCCAGTGCTACGGTTTGTGAATGGTGGAGGTTGGGTATATAAGGTGGACAGGCAGCAAGGAGGATTGTAGCTGGTTCAGCAGCAGCACTAGTTGGGTCCTTCTCTCCAAGCCGCAGACACACTCCTAAGGTAAGACCCTGCTAGGACCGACCACTCCTGAAGCCACACAGCCAGGTTGGGACACCAGACTAGGCCGTAACCAGACCAACAGTGGAGCATCTAATGGGGCAGAAGTTAGGCAGAACTGCCAGGGACAGGACGCGCAGGACCAGATACTACAGGGGGCAACATGTGCAACTCCATCAGAGGATAGGCTAGGCTGTAGGAGAAGCCTGCTCCTGAAGAGAAGGAAAATATGTGTAAATAGTAGGCTGGGGGGTATCAGTGCTGGACAGGAGGAGCTCGCATCCGAACTATCAGAGCTGGAAATTGTGGATAGATGAAGCAGATAAAGCAGACTGATTGACGCCATCATATTAATAGCTGTATCACCGGATCCCGAGAAGGTGCTGATGCAGCAAGATGCAGGATAGTTTACCTGAGAAAGGAGCTAATGAGGCAGATCTACTTGAATTTTAGCCGATCTTTGGTATTTCTTAAGAAATCGCATGTAGGTTCTCGCCATATTAGAATAATATAAAGATATAATAAAGAGCAAATCATAGCCGAGACTCGTCAAATTCAGATAGATATACGAAAGGAAGACATTTTAGTTAAATACTGTTCATTTTGCTGTGATTTCATAGCTTTAGACTTGGTTATACATCAGTGCGTAATGGCCCGATGTCGCGTGGGTCCATTTAGCGCCACGTGGATCTGAACTCTGTTTCTTGCCCTGCTCTCGCACAGAAGCCAACATGTGTGACGACGAGGAAACTACCGCCCTTGTGTGCGACAACGGCTCCGGCCTTGTGAAGGCTGGCTTCGCCGGAGACGATGCCCCCAGGGCCGTGTTCCCCTCCATTGTCGGCCGCCCCCGTCACCAGGTAACCGGCAGAGACCGCCCCCATATAATAACAGGAGCGACTAATTGGAACTGGGCTGATTGTAAGATTATGGCAAAACAACTTCACCTCAGCCAATTCGTTGTCCGATAGAGAGAAATACAAATCTAATACATAAATAAGTGATCCATTGTTTCAGGCAGGTGTAGACTATTTTGGCACAGGTGAATAACAATTTGAACCAAGAGTTTAATATTTTAGTATTAGAATGTAGTCGTTTTGTGCAATTAAAGCTATTAGGTGATAACAGCGTGGCATTATGTCTCCTGAGCCATGTCGATTTTGGCTCTTTTTACCAGCAGCAATGTGGCCTTTTGACTCTATGAAACTAAATTGCACAGTCACACAACTGCTCTCTCTCTCTCTGCGTCTCTGAGGCCCACGCTGTTATTTGGCACATGCATGCAGTGGTCAACGTGCCTTTTGTACCACACAGTAAAGACTTTAATCTGGCCAGAAGAAGGTCATACCTCTGTTTGGATTATTTGACGTAACCGTTCCATGATCTCGCGCTCTCTTCCCCCTTCAGGGTGTCATGGTCGGTATGGGTCAGAAGGACTCCTACGTAGGTGACGAGGCCCAGAGCAAGAGAGGTATCCTGACTCTGAAGTACCCCATTGAGCACGGTATCATCACCAACTGGGACGACATGGAGAAGATCTGGCACCACACCTTCTACAACGAGCTGAGAGTGGCCCCCGAGGAGCACCCTACCCTGCTCACTGAGGCCCCCCTGAACCCCAAGGCCAACAGAGAGAAGATGACCCAGATCATGTTTGAGACCTTCAACGTCCCCGCCATGTATGTGGCCATCCAGGCTGTGCTGTCCCTGTACGCTTCCGGCCGTACCACTGGTAAGACTGACAACAACAAACAGCTGTTATAACACAGACGCAGCTGCCTAAACATACACAAGAGACAGACGTCTTTATTGTAGAATATAATGTAATTGACAAATGTAACGGTTAACATCATATACAAATCGCAACACATAATATTAATTGAGCTATTAAGTGCCCATTGTAGCCATTTTGCGCACAAGGTTTACGCACAGTCGACCAGCCTTTCTGGGACTGTTTTTGATGTTTTATGGCCCGTAGAGCCTCCTTCAAACACCCATATTAGTCACACTTTTACGCACAAAACTGAAATGTTTGAGGACCTTTAGCCGACTGGACTTTACAAAACTCTCGTCTTGCCTCTCTCCAGGTATTGTGCTGGATGCTGGTGATGGTGTGACCCACAACGTCCCAGTCTATGAGGGTTACGCCCTGCCCCACGCCATCATGCGTCTGGACCTGGCTGGTCGCGATCTGACCGACTACCTGATGAAGATCCTGACTGAGCGTGGCTACTCCTTCGTGACCACCGGTGAGGAAGTCGGCCTGCTCCAATAACAAAGCACATGAAAGAAAGAAGCTCTTTTAGGCTTTCACTGGCAAAGCACAATCTAAATTATTATCATAACTTCATATTTTCTTTTACCAGCACTTTTGGAACAGTTACGTTAACCTGACAGCAATGTGACCAACAGCAACACAGATTCAGGCACCATTTAATGACAGCATTTATGTAATTTAATAACATAATGGACTCAGCTTGTGTTGCCTGTTGCTGCCTGTGTGCCAACTGGAAATGAGACATTTAATTTATTAAACTGTATTAGCACGCAGGGAGAAAAGAGGATGTAGGTGTATGTTTAAGAAAAGCAAAAATTTTTCAGCTTCTGACATTTCTGTAACTTCGTCCAGCCCACGGTGTGTGTGTTCTCGGCTGTTTGACACTCTGAATAACAACTTGTGAACTTGCCCCCCCCCACAGCCGAGCGTGAGATCGTGCGCGACATCAAGGAGAAGCTGTGCTATGTGGCTCTGGACTTCGAGAATGAGATGGCCACCGCTGCTTCCTCTTCCTCTCTGGAGAAGAGCTACGAGCTTCCCGACGGTCAGGTCATCACCATCGGTAATGAGAGGTTCCGTTGCCCCGAGACCCTCTTCCAGCCTTCCTTCATCGGTACGTCAGATAATACCGTCATCTTCTTTCATTACGAACAGCACTGGGAATATTGTGCCAAATATTGTGCTCCTCCTTCCAACACTTGTCCCTCTCACCTGACCAGGTATGGAGTCTGCTGGCATCCATGAGACCGCCTACAACAGCATCATGAAGTGCGACATTGACATCCGTAAGGATCTGTACGCCAACAATGTGCTCTCCGGCGGTACCACCATGTACCCTGGTATTGCTGACCGCATGCAGAAGGAAATCACTGCTCTGGCCCCCAGCACCATGAAGATCAAGGTACATATTATGACAAAAACTTTACAATTTATCCGCAAATGTAAATAATTTACACCTACGCTGATAGTTATTCACACAAATCAAATTAACAAATTAAGTAGGCTATTAGTATTAAGCACGGGCACTTAACTAATCCGTTTTCTCCGCCTCCCTCTCCTTCAGATCATTGCCCCTCCCGAGAGGAAGTACTCCGTCTGGATCGGTGGCTCTATCCTGGCTTCCCTGTCCACCTTCCAGCAGATGTGGATCTCCAAGCAGGAGTACGATGAGGCAGGCCCCAGCATTGTCCACAGGAAGTGCTTCTAAATCCTCCATCTTCTTCTCCAGCTTCTCCATCATTTACACCACCAGCTATCTGGAGATCAGGCGAGAGGCAGGATCTACCTCTGCGGCACAACAACTCTACTGTCAATGGACTTTCTGTCTGCGCTGTTGACATTCATATGCATTTTTCATCCTTTTAAAATTTGCATATTTTAAAGCTGTCTGTTGTCTGTGTTGCACGGAGAGAGGCTGTGAAAAACCACCACTGAACCATGCATCCACCCAAAAAACTTTAATAAAAAAAATAACAACAACATGTTGCCCAACACATGTGAATGTAAGTGTATATACATATTGATAATTTATTAAAGTCCATTATTTGGTACTTCTGACCCTGGCCTTGCTTTTCTATTAGAAGGAGGGTAGTAAAAGAGGATGATAAACAAAAGCTTTGGTGAAAATTACAATGGAAATACTGGAATGTGGATGATTTCTAGCATTTAAAAGGTGCCATTCAAAAACAAAATTGCCTTCATAACCACGCAAATACAATGTCATCTTAAAAAACAGTATTATTTAGCAATAATTTGGGAAAGATTTGGGAAAATTTGCCAAAATCATAATAACAATTAAGCCCGGGAGAGGCTTAATTGACGCAGCAATTAAATATGAGCTACCATGACACACAGCTATCTCATAAACCAATCAGCTGATCGGTGGCAAAGGGAAGGTCATGGAGGTCGATAAGGGATTTGGCACGGCTCCCTGGATCATAGGTGGATGAGGGAGACAGGGTGTCTGTCTCTGCTGGTTGGGGGCTGCTGGGTGACAGAGGTAGTGAAAAGCACGCCTTTAAGTTATGGCAGTCGGAGTTTGACTTGCCAGGAATGTGCCTGGGCAGCAACAGCAGCTCCACTTTAGACCGAGCGGATCAGTTGCCTGGGACACCCGACACCCGGCTCTGAATCCCGTTGAGCTGCCTGCCCTGCACGGCCATAGCCCCGGACCCCAGACCATCTTTAGACAAAACCAGACCCCGTGTACAGTGGGGCATCTCCGCAGCCCTACCTTATATGCATAGAAGCTCATCAGGTTATATGGGTGTGGGACTGGGGTCTGGGCTAAAAGCACAAAGCTGAGGCGCGCACCACCCTGTGCCCACATCATTCAGCTACCCCACTGACCTGTTATGTACAGCCTATAATAAGACAACCTTCATTCTTTTTCTGACACCCGCATTTTCATTTCTCCACCTCTCAAGTAGCCTACAGGTACAGGCCTACAAATAACAAACTTAAATGCCTACATACATAAATATTCAGCTGTGTATGAAAGTCTACTTTTTGGGAGCCATTAGTGGCCAATTAAAGTTCTAGCCCCTAATTTAACAAGCAACAAGTCACTCAATTGAACAGATTTTATGTCAAGTGTCTAAATACGTTATCATCCATCCTTCCATCCCCTTTCACCAACTGATAGAAATAATTTTCAGGTAAATGGTTCATTCCTGATATCCCTGGGCCACCTGTTGCGGGTGTGTTTGGCTTTTTAAAAACGTCTTCGGGCGGGCGGAGCTAAGAGACGCAGCCTGCGATTACAGCAACACCGTAAACGCCATCTGCTCTGCTCGGCTTCCGTGAAATCCGACGCCTGTGTAAGTATATTTATACAGCCTACACAAAATTAGACTCTTACAGCCCCGAATCTCTGCGGTCAGGCCCCGCACTGTTGTAACGTTAGTTCATATGATGAGAGAGTCGATGTGAGATTTTACGTTTAGGCTATATCTGCAAGCACTGACAGGCGATTATCTGTACTCCATATGACCATATGACGTCTATAAATAACACGGACACATTTGTCATGATGATTCAATATAGTGCTTCGGCCAAATGATTACTCTGGTGCAGTGTACTAGCAAAAATATGATACAGTCCGAGGTGGTGGTTTAATACAAGCTTATTTCAAAGCGTTGGGATAAGAAAGCATGGTGTTCCTATTTCGGCAATAAGGATACAAAGTAGTAATGATTTGCAGCGCAACAGGCTATAAAGGAGTGACTGAGGCTGACCTTTAATTTGGAATATTCAACAGTCGTTTTGATCGCTGCAGCCAATCGGAGGAGGAGATGACAGTGACGTCATCACGCTCAACACGTTTCTGCTGTTATCTGAGGCCATTTGTTTTTTTTATTTATTTTTATTAATTTTTTTAATTTTTAAAGTAAAACGCAAATTGAATTTACAGAGCAGATGTCCCACTTTCCCAAAACTAGACTTCTATCTTCATCGCGAGCCCAGAGAGGCGCGCTCACCCGGAAGTGAGACGGAAGTGGGCGGGTCCTTTAGCCTCCAGCTGCTCTGCCATTGGTTTTAACTGCCTCCGCGTTATGGTTTAAATGTCTGGCGGTGACCTCAAGTAACAGCGTAGGAGAAAGCGTCGCAGCTTGTGTTTGCGGCGGCTTTATTTTAGATTCGTACCGGAATGTTTTTGCTATGTAGTAGATGTAACATAGCTCGTAGACCTGTTATGGCTGTGTAACAACGCGAGCTTTTCCAGCTTCGTGGTCTGTTGTTGGATTTCAGTTGAAATATTTTTCCAAAGGGACAAGATGGTGACCAAGAGGATCCGCTCTGAGTACATGAAGAAATTCAAAGACCCCAAATGGGAGACCTACACTAAGTGTTATGAGGAGATGCTGAAGTACAGGCTGACCCGCAGGCTGCTGGAGCACACACACAACCCCTGGTTCTGGACTGGCTCTGACACTGATTCAGACTCTGGAGGAAGAAGTCCCCCTCCTGCCGGTAAGAACCAGGTACGTTCTGAGACCAGCAGAGACAGGGCAGAGGCTGAGCTGGAGCAGTGTGAGGGGGCGAGGATGGACAGAACCACAGGCCCTATACCCAGGCTTCCCCTTCAAGAGGAGGAGGAGGAGGAGGAGACTGTGTCTGCAGCCCATGGTACAAATGAGCTATAAATATGATTGAAAGGCTGCACGACATATTGGGATAACATATGCATGTTACTCTACTGTACCATATGATGCCATTCACTCCTCTCAGGGTCACAGCTTGAAGGTGCCAGAGAGGCAAGAGTACCAGAGGAGGAGAGAGAGGAGCAAAGAGCCAGCAGCAGAGGCCGTAAACAGTTATCAGCCCCTCACGGTGATCAAGACAGAGGTAATTCAAAAATCCTGTGCATGAGCCCTGAAATTGAATCTGTGATGAGCAGTAGGGGGGTGACAGAGAGGCTGGCCGGGAGAAGAACAGCAAAAATGTAATATAGCAAAGAGAATAGCAAAATTGCAAAAACTGTTTGTTTTATTGGTTTTACAGGGATTAGGACTAAAGGTATCGTATTTAATCAAAAAATGATTTGTATGCTTCTTGTGGATACAACTACTTAAAAAAATCTGCAAACTTCAAAAATAGATGTTAAAAATAAATTGAAGTATAAAGATGAAAGTCCACACTAGCCTGCAACACCATGCTGATGTGAGTAGAAAGGAATGACAAGAAGGGTATTAAACCTTTTTGGTGAAAAACATGTTTATATGTGGGGTATTGAAAAGTCATTATAGAAAAGTGAACCTTATCGGCACAAGTATCACAGAAAGTCAAGCAATACTTTGCAAAACTAGCAGGGAATGTTTCAGCTTAGGACTCGTGCACATTAACAAGTACAACCAAAATCAAGGCAAAATGATAGTTGATTTAAAAAAAAAAAAATTTCATGATGCATCACAAACATATGAAAGTTTTGCCAAACGGCTCCTTTATTGTGTAGATGTGTCACAAAATGTCATGAAAAGGGAAATTGCATTGTTCATTCCCTGCATACAAACACTGCTCAGTCCTTTTCTCTCTTTCTTCCTCCTAAAAATATGCTGATAATAGAAGATCAAATTCTGGCGCTGCTTAAAACTGTTTGTCTTTTCTATTTGTAGAGAGAAACACTGGTGGACGACAGCAGAGTAAACCCTCCAAATCCTGGCGCTCCCAGCGGGTTAGGCCTGCGCCAACACGGCAGCCCAAGGAGGACAATAAGGACAGCAGACATCCTTTTGCTCTGTACGCTTCAGGAGAGAAGGACGCAGACATCGCAGGCAGGAAGACACACAATGTTGGCCCAGCAGCTTCCACTAATGAGGTCATCCTTCTGTCTGTCGCTCTGTAGATCTGTATGCGTTCAGGCCGCGCTGTCACTGAGCACAAGTGTCAACAGGAACTGACATTTGCATTTAATTTCCTGATAGATCCACGAGTCGGCTTTACGTGCCAAGACCAGGCGGGAGGTGGAGCGTCAGATCCAGACCCAGAGGACCGAGCGCCGGAGAGCCAAGTCTGCTGACCTGGACAAGCCCAGGAAGTTGGTTCATCCAGAATTCAACCCCTGGCTCACTGAGTACATGCGCTGCTTCTCTGCTCGCTCACGATAGGACACACACACACACACGCTCAGCAGAAATGCGTACATCAGGGTGATTCCAAAAACACAAAAATAAAGCCATTATTGCCTATCGACCTCTGAAATTTAAATACCCATATATATACAATAGAGCCTGGGTTGGATTGATTCATACAAAGGCTCCTAAATATGTATCACTCTCACGTTTCAGGATGTAAATTGACACAACCTTTATATTCACAGTGTGGCTTAATGTTGTATATAAATCAATTTTAATATATACAATAAGAAACATTTTGCAGGTCAGAACAGACTCTCGTTTAGTTATTTGAAATTAAATGTACACTTAATGTATGTTTACCGTATACAGATATTTTGATCAGAATAAAGATAAAATAAAAGTCTAAATGCATTTTACAGCCATATTTTGATGGAGTCCCTTTAATCACAGGCAATATAAATGTGTCCATATTCTTTATACAGGCATAATGAAGGTGCATGGCAGCATGTCTGAATAGATTCAGCCACGTTCTTAAAAATGCTTCTAAGATCAGGTGTGAGCCCATGAAGAATGTACATCCACAGTTACACAGATAAACCAGATCAAACACACACAATCCAATTGTTTGTATTCCAAAACACTGAGCACTACAAGGTGGATTAATCAACATTTTTCTTGAATCGGTCGTGGATAGGCATTTTCAGTACAAAGTGTTGATTGACACACAGAAAGAAATATGTTTGCATTTCACAGCGTTTGAAGTGGTTCCTGCAGATTTAATTGTTTGTGTAACGGTTTATGGACTGACCCTAACTGACTTGGTGTGCGACTGTTAAAGCCATTGAATGAACGTGAGCTGTGAAGTGTTTTTCTGACGCGCTCACTGGTCATGAGACTTTCCAGCAGAAAAATGTAATGTTAAAAATTGCAAACGGCTAATTTGGGTTCTTTTTATGCACAACAATCAAATTTTTTATTGTTGAGGCCAAATGTCTATTATTATCGTTGCTGAATATGCTTTAGAAGCAAAAGAGGAACCATAACAACAATGGCTATAAAGCTGAAGCCTAAATGACCTTTAGTCAGAAACACATCAGTACTGTTACTGCTTACTGTTTAAAGCAGCACACGCTCTGACCAAATCTAACAGCACTTTGATAATTAGTCACCTTTTCATTTGTACAGAATACCTTTCTACCTATTTAGGTTTTCATGTAATTAATTCGTCTGCTGAATCTGTGTATTTGTTTGTTTGTCTTATGTTCTATTTGTACTCAGTGGATCTGATCTTGTGACTTTGGTTTTCATACTCAAAACCGTCCCTCTTGGTTTCCTTGTGATAAAATCAGCTCTGTGCCATTAAGACAAAGTTTTTTTTACTTTGCAATTATAGTTGTTTATTATTGATGTGAATATTGTGCAGACAAAAAGTTACAGGAACCTTTTGTTTGAGGATAAGGAGATCAGTGCTTTGCATTTGGACATTTCACATTTTTCAAAGTCTGTTTTGTTGTTGCAACTCTTGAGTTCAGTATTATATTACTTGTTTTTATAAAGATTTAGTTATTCGGTGTTAAGTTATCCTTGACTATAGTTCGACAATAGATGTGAAAAGTTGTGCAGTACTATGATACTTTAAATTTAATTGCATTCGAGAAAGTGTTTTTCTGGGTTTTTTTAAAAACATGGTGAATCTCAGAAAAGCAGGACTAATTTACTTCTTAATTACAGAGGTTAGTTAATGAGACCAAACCTTACCTTAAACTGTAGAGACCTTTTACTTTCGGTGAGGAGATAACTTACTTTACTTGGTAATGTATAGCAGAAATTCACCTAGCCTAAATATTTCTTTAGACCTGGATGGTGTCATCATTTTAAATCAGGTGTAATGAAAAATAAATGGACACCAGAAGTACTAAGGTTTCAACTGCGGAGCCTGGTGTTGGTGAAATTCAGCATAATGGGTTTATGCTGTTCCTCATGATTCGTACCTTTATATGTTTACATTTTAGGCGTTAACATACTGTGTGTACATATTTGATATGGTTTAGAGGAAAAGACTGTTGAGGTTAAATGGTGTGGTGCAAAGCTTTTAATAAATTACTTTTCCACCTGTTGGCTGTTCACTGGCATTGTCTCTATACCAAATGACATCAATGGGCAAAGACAATGCTATATTTATAGTAGTTTTTATTTTAAAAACATATGCTTTTATCATACACAATAAATTAAAAATCCATGATATTCATAATGACAAGAGACAAACAGACGTATATAAATATAAACAAAGGACTTGATGACAAACACAAGACAGCAGCCTGATGTGGAGCAGCCATATTTCTAGAGTGTGCTTGATTTAAAAAGTTGAATGCATCATTTTTAAAAAGGGGCAAAAATGTAAAAAACATTAATAATAAATACTATGTTCCTGTAATGCTTGAATACACTAATTTCTTTTTCTTTTTGTCGAGTGCTTTATGTGCCTGAACGGTTTCAAACAGGAGACATAAAGCACTTTGAAGGGACAAACAAAAAAAAAAAAACAAAATCAAACACACATCAGATAGTTTCATACCATGAAATGCATTTAGTTAGTATTAACCCACAGCTGGCAGCAGTCGCTGAGGTATCCATGTAAACAGGCATCATTTATAACAGAGAGGTCTGACATTAGTCATAACTGGAATCCTTTGGTTAAAGAAATGTATTACACTGTCATTTAACTGAATGCTGTATGTGCCACTGTAAAATAAAAAATAACTTTCATACTCCAAATGATTTAAATTGATTATAACAGAAAGCCAAACCTATGCTCAGAATACTTCAGGCTGCCTGTCTGTTTTTATATCTGTGAGCTTGAACATCGATAAAACAGCATGTTTCCATATAAACGTTAGTCCATAATACGATGCACATCACCTTGTCCCAGTTACAAATAAACAGAAATGCTGCAAACAGTACTGCCCACCTATACTGCTTACAAGTTGCCAGTGTATTGTAGCTTAACATGATAATAATACAGTGGAGCATGAAACACATACTGGATATGATTTCTACTTTAATATACATGTAATATCTCTTCATAATGAAATACTCTGATATTCAGTTTGAGAAAACATGCGTCAGTCTCTATATACAGAAACACTGTACAGTGTATCAGATGCTGTACGGGGATGGGGGGGGATTTAGAAATTCAGAGAGCTGTGTAAAGAGAGGCAGGTAGACAGGTAAGCAGACGTGTAGGAAGGTAACAGAGGGAATGATGGGATGTAAACAATGTAAGAAATGGTAGGAATGGAGGACAGGAGGGTAGGTAAGTGGATGACGTGTCATTTGGCAGCTGCATTACCGTGGGGCAATTTACTGGGAGACAAAGTGTGTAAAAAGAATGTGAAATGGGCACACAGGGAGTGCAAAATGTGTGGGTAGTCAGTGGACTGTTAGTGGTGTGTTTCAAACAGGTGAGCAGGAAGAGTTAATAAGAAATCAGGGCAGGACGATGGAGAAAGAGAAGCACTGTAACAGCCCAGGGTTTTAAATATGTGATTAAAGGAATAGTTCAACAATTCGGGAAACATGTTTTCTTGCCAAGAGTTACATGAAAAAAATCAATACCTCATGTCTCTGCGCTAAGTAGTAAGCTGGGGCCAGCAGACGGTTAGCTTGGCTTAGCATAAAGACTGCAAAAAGGGGAAAAGGGCCAGCCTGGCTCCCTCCAAAATGTAAAAATCCACCAACTAACACCTTTCAAAGCTACTGTAAATAATTAGCACATTTTACCTTGTTTGTTTTATTCAAAACACAAACGGCAACAAAGCAAATTTGCCAATGTAGCGTATTCTTTTAAGTGGTCTAGATGGAAAGCAGATGGGAATAAGTGAGAAAACAAAATGTACTAAATTGGGAGGTGAGCAGGTGTGAGGGCAGTTTAGAGTGGTGGAGGAGAGGAGAGGAGGAGGAGGAGGAGGAAGGAGAGAGAGGTTATATACATGTCAGTAATTCACATCCTGATGGGAGGGCTGGGGAGGGTTTGGTCCAATAGTGGAGCAGAATGCTGGAGGGTGGGGGCGGTCTCTGGTTACCTTCGAGTTTCTCGGGGGAAGGGAAGGGGGGGTCTCTCTCTGCAGGTGCTGCCATGACAAAGAAGGTCAAAAGGTTCTGAAGATTCCGCGCAAAGGTCGAAGGTCAGAGGGGAGTCACCCACGTAGCAACCTGAACCCAGGATTGTTTGGGTCCCCCATGGCTGTTCTTGTTCTGGTCTTCACAAACCTGTCTGAAACACACTAATCACATGCACACACATACACACACACACACACACACCAGCTGTATTAGCAAATGACTGAACTCTTTTTAAACGGTTACAGATTTATGTCTTCAATAGGAATAAATGGTCATGGTGCCGAGACAGACAAGCTGGAGACGTGGGAAAGCACCGAGTTAAATAACAAATATAGAATATCGTTGGCCTTACCCTTTAAGTGACTAGTAAATGATTACCAGCATGAAAATCCACTTATAACAGCAATGATTTCAAAAATGCTTCCTCTCACATTTACTATTCAAGTTTGAAGAAGCAGCAAAAAAAAAAAAAAAAAAATAGTATTTTTGATTAAACTAAAAACGCCACTCTACTCTCAATCTGAATTCAGACGGAGCTCTGTAAATCACAAGATGAGTGACAGGAGGAAGCCAGGGAGTGTCTAGAGCAGCAGACGCACAGCGCTGACAGCAGTGAGCAGAATGTCAAGTCGCTCCAGCTCTGATACTTAAAGAAATCTTATTCCGTGGCATAAAACAGCAAAAATATCACCATCTTATAACGCAGACACACAGGCGGCCTTTCTTTCACCTGGTCTGTGTGTGCGTCACTAGCAGCCACACTCCTGGGTGCCCTGTGGCTGAGCACGACGAGGAGAACGAAGCTGTCGTAACGCAGCATCGCCATACTGGATTCCCGAACCCATCCTCTCTGGATCCAGCTCCCCTGAAGGAGAGACAATATGGCTGGAGAATCAGAAATGAGAGGATGGGGTTCATGTTTTGTAAACAATTATCTTTCACCAACACAGTTACACTGACAGGCAGGGCAAAAAGACATGTCATTTAATAGACATTATTGGAAAATTAGACACTATAACTAATGAGTAATGGTATATTATTATTATATTGGTATATGACTGTAACTCTGAAAGGTCTCTATGATAGCTGCTACAGTGGGGTCTGGAGTCATACCTAATCCTAAATGTTGATCCTGTTAGGATAAGAAGGGATTTAGAGTCTCGGGGGGCCGCAGTTCCTACCTGACTCTATCTTGTTGAGGATTTTCCGAGCGCACTGGACAAAGGCCTCTTCAACGTTCTCTCCTGTCAGGGCGCTGGTCTCCAGGAACATCAGCTCTGACACACACAGACACACACGATTTCAGCCGCAGACACTAGTAGGTGTTTTAACAATACAATCAATTCACTCTGAGCAGCATAATCTGTTACAGAACATAAGTAAATTGCAGTAATTTCAGAAAAATGTAGGTGCTAATGACAAATGGTGAAAGATTATGTCCTCCCTTCTACTGAGATAAATAAGTTCCTCAGCTGTTATTAGAGGTTTTTGAGAGAAACTGTCAAACCCCACTTGGTCACAAACTGCTGATCCTACCGTTCTCCTGAGCAAAGCGTGAAGCCTCCAGGAACGTGACCTCTCTGTCAACGTCCAAGTCCTTCTTGTTTCCACACAGGATGATGACAATGTTCTGACTGGCCAGCATCCTGGCATCGCTCAGCCATGTGGTCAGAGCATTGTATGTCTCTCGACTGCAGCGTACAGAGACAAAGAGACAAAGAAACAGGATACAGTTTAAAAAGGAGGAGGGAGCTGGCTGGAGAAAAAACCCAAAAACCATTAACTTGAAGCTGAGGCAATCTAAAAACATGTTCTGTGATTGGCTGATTTACCTGGTGATATCATAGACCAGCAGGGCTCCTGCTGCTCCTCTGTAGTAACTCCTGGTCACAGACCTGACAAACACACATTCATAGTCAGACTGAGACCAGGGGGGGTCAGATATTATATGCTAACCTGAGGGCCAGAAGGGCTGAGGTACCCCTGCGGTTCCCAAGCATTTTCTATTTTTGTCCCCTTTGGAAGCACAAAATACCGTGTAGCCCCCCATTTTTTAAAGCAGACATTTTGGCTTGTCATGGCAGAACAAGCACAGGTGGGACTACTGAAATGAACAATGGCTCTGTTACAGCCATTACTACAATGCAATGCAACCTTAAGTTTGCCAGCTGATATTTGACCATACCTGAACCTTTCTTGTCCTGCAGTGTCCCAAATCTGCAGTTTGACCATTTTGTTGACCACATTGATGATTTTCGAGCCAAACTCAACTCCAATTGTGTGGTTGGATTCATCCTTAACTGGAAAACAAAATAAAACATGGAATATTGCCATTATTATTAAATAACTGAAATATACTGTATAGTGATGACCTGTAGTGCATCTTTTCAGTAAGGAAAATACAGTGTGCAGAACAATGAATATCATTAGCTATCTGGACTTAACACATCTCTAGAGACACACTGGTGTCTCTGAACTACAGTTAAAAAAGCTAATCCAATTTTCACATGTTAGTACGTGTTGATTATTGTTGACACTAGGTGCTCTCTTAAGGATGTAAGCATTTGTCTGAACAGTTTTACTTATTCTTGGACTTTGAGACAAGACAAGACTCAAAAGACTGCACTTACATTAAAAAGGTCAGAGCGACAGTCTGTTGACAATAATGAATAATGAATGGTGCACACTGCATCTTCATGACTTACATCTCTTCTCTATGAACTGGTGCAGCAGACAGGATTTGCCTGTTCCTGCATTCCCAATCACCAGGAATTTAAACAGGAAATCTGAGGTGGGAGGGAACACAGAAATAATGGTACACACACACAAGATATGTTAAGTGTTACAGCAATCGTCATACCTAGAGCCTGACCAATACAGGAGCTGAGCTGATATTCTTGGGCAATAGCAGCTTACATTGGTACATATATGTCAGCAGATATGTATTAAATAATTGCAGTACAGAAATGTCAGATGTTTGTGATATTCTAGAAACAGTGTTGCCATTATACAGTTTGTCTACAACTGTAAATATCTTGGTCACCAGTGTTTGTGTTAAATTACTAATAGCAACCGATATATCGTTATTGGATTTTTTAACACTCAAATACTGCCCTCAACAATCCATATTCATACTATTATACAGCATAGTGGTATACAGCTTAGGTGTAAATTGATGCACAGTTATGCTTTAAGTTGCTTCTACATTACACAATGTGACTTGAATTGCAAAAAAACTATCCAAATTCTGACATGTAAAAACAATGTAACCCATAGTCATAATCAGCTGTGGTAATATAAACATACCTCATGTGGGATGAGGAAATGTGAGTTTACCCACATATAAACACACCAACACTGCCATGTATGGAGGCTGGAGCGACTGTATCCCAGTTACACAAAATCCTGATCACTCTAGTGTAAAATGGTAAAGCTAGGACACCAATCCCTCACAAGCCATGGTTATCACCTAAACAGGTATCCCATACATCCCCTACATCGTGTCTAGTTTACAGGATACACCGCTCAGTCAGATCTTCATGTGAGCTCCATCATCCCCAGCACCGTCCCGAGGTGTCAGCTTAAGGTCCGTTCCACTAACCCTCTGTGGGGAATAGTAACGTCGCCAACTCGATCTATTTTGTCTTCATCGCCACATTAAAAAGTCTACCGTGTAACCCCTGCGGCTTACTTACGCTGACATGGCACTTGTAAGGCCACCGGCCACCGGCCACCAGCAGCGGCTCGGTTAGCCTGTCAGCTATCTGTTTACGATGAGAAAAAGCTCTCTCGAGACACCTGCCTCGTCCCGTTTGTGTGGCACAAGATGTTAATGGTGGCTACTTTGCCAAAACAGCCTCCTTACCGTATGACTCCGACATCGCCAGTGTGGCGTTTTCGCAGAATAGAAGGAAGGAAGGGAGAGACAGAAGTTGACGGGAGGGTAGCTAGCTAAGTAAAGGAAAATAGTCCTGTTGATGATTTCCGCGGATTCCAGCTGATTTTCCCCGCCTTCTTTTTCTTCTTCTTTGTGTTTATTGGCGGATCACAAAGCAACTTTTGAGGTGCATACCGCCACCTACTGTATCGGAGTGAACAGATTGATGGCGTTATCAATTTAGTACTGATTGGTCTACAAAAAAAATTTAAATAAATAAATCAAATTACACCCTATTACAAATTACACAGATTGGACTGACTTTCCCCCATAATACATAATGTGGAGTATAAACCTGTATGACCTCACATTAATCAATGACCTCCTCTCTGTGGTTACGATATCTTCCTTTAAGCTGTCTGGCATGAACTGACTTCTGTATATTATAATAATGTCTCCCTTTATTGTCAATATCCCATTCCTTCTGCCAGTCATGTATTATGGCTGATCTAATTAAAGATTTTACTTTTATCACTTTGTTGTCAAATACTGTAAGAGCCTTCTTTGCCCATTTGTCTACTTGTTCATTACTTTTGACACCCATATGAGCAGGGACCCAACAAAACTGCACATCTATACCATTCCTTTGTAATTTTAAAAGCATTATGTGGATTTCTGTCATGGGATCTTCTCTGACCGTTTGCCTTGATGTCAAACCTCTGAGAGCTGCTGCTGAATCTGAGCAATTTATTATTTCCAGTGGTTGTACTTGCTCTACCCACTGAAGGCCAAAAATTATTGCAATCAATTCTGCTGAAAATATTCAAAATGTATTGACATATAGCTTTTCCCCTCCGACTTCCCGTACGTGGTTTGTATTTTCAAAATAACAGCTACCTTTGGTGCGAGCATTCTAATGTCTGCCGCAGTGTGGTGCTGTTTAATCAGTTTACAGTATTTTGAGTGTTCTAAGACAGACTTCTTTCAATATCATTCAAATTTGCCGAAGGTCTGTGATAACCATTGCAGTAAATTAATATTTAAATTGCCAAATAATATAATTCTTGTGTATATAATTTTAATACCATTCACAATTAAGATGCGGCGAGAGAGTAGCCCATTCCCAGCCTACTGTGCACTCCAGCCCAGATGGCGGCGACAATGTAGCTAAGACCTAACAACGAGACGACGAAGAAGTGGCTAGTGAGCTGAGCTAGCCTAACTGCGGGCGTTATTTAGCGAAATATGGCTGCTGTGCTCCCCGTTAGACCGCCCTGCGATAGCAACCCCGCTACTCCTGGAGCACAATCCATAAAGGTGACATTTGTATTCCGCAGGAAACGCGAATGATAATTAGCTCTGGTCACGCAGCGCTGCGCGGTCGCTTGCTCGGCTAACGGCTAGTTAGCTTTCCGACAGCCACCTCAGTCGATGAATGACAACTGTTAGCGACGTTGGCATCGTCCCTTTGTTTTCAAGTGTGTGCTGAATGTTAAAGTCGAACAGTGGCCCAAAAATGTACATTACTTGTTTGAACAAGTTTTTTGTGTGTGATTCTTTTGAGACTTTTGAGTGTGGATTGATGTGGCTGTTTTTAACTCCTGATCATTCCATCGCTCTGTCAGTCTCCCCCACTGCTGCCTATATAACGTGTGCAGCCACCAGCTGGACACTGTGTTGCTGTCTGCTGGCTGTATGTTAATTATTGAGGAATCCAGGGCTGTGCTTGAAAACATTAAGTCTGATTTTGATGAAGAAATGCTGCCATGTGTCTGACAGCGACACTGAGACTATTCATTTTGTTTCTTTTCCTCTGTAGGAGGATGTCATAGAAGAGGAGTCCAATGATGGCAGCCAGGCTCCCAAGAGAAGGAGAATGGGTTCAGGGGACAGCTCTCGAAGCTGCGACACCTCCAGTCAAGACCTCGGGTAGGCTGACATGATACTTGGCAATAAATTGATATTGGCAGGATTCTTTTAAAGCAGTCTTGATAACCCAAGGGGCTCACAGGCTCAAGGTTTGTTGTTATCTGTACCCCCATAATGTATTTGCATATACACGTATGTGATAAAACAGAATGTGTGTTTTTGTTTCGATAACCAGACAGTCTCTCCCATGTTTCTATCATATTCTGTATACGCATAAAGAAATGCAACAGAAGACCCATCATTTATAAGAGCTTGTGTCCTCATACCATCTTGTTGTCTCCCCCCCCCCCTCTCTTCAAGCCCAACATATTTCCCAGCAGAGAACCTGACAGAGTACAAGTGGCCTCCAGATGACACAGGAGAGTATTACATGCTGCAGGAGCAGGTCAGCGAGTATCTGGGAGTCACATCCTTCAAGAGGAAGTACCCTGGTAAGACTGGAGTAAAAATCTGCAACTGTGCTGTACGTATTAAAGTGTTCAATGGTATAGTGGTACTCGTTCTGAAAAATCTCTTTATTCTCTCCTATAATACTATTGATTTGCTGATTTATTTATTGTAGATTATGATGTTAGTGTAAAATATTATAATTCTAATATTTGCTATAGTAAAAGTAAAGTAAATCTTTTTTTTCTACTGCATAGATTTACAGAGGAGACCTATTACAGTAACTATACTGTTCGGAAGTATTATTACTGTAATATTACAGTAACTAGTCGACTAGTGCTTGCTCATTGTTCTGTTTCTGTAAATAAAGAGTTGGTCACAGGGTTCCCGCAGGTCCTTAAAAAGTCTTAAATGCTAATAGTTGGGAACTACAAGACCATGCTTTATGTTAAAATAAACATTTGGGCAAAATTGTCCCTAACGTAAGTAATTGTGATTTTGTTCTTCACTTTTGGTTATAGTAAAGTTGGTCTTAAATAAGTCTTAAATCTTAAATGTAACTTTCCTTAAGCTGTAGGAACACTTGGTCAAGACCTGCTCTATGTGGAAAAGTGCTATGAGATAACTTTGTTATGATATGTTGCTATATAAATAAAATTGAAGTGAAAGTAGTAGCTATGCGTAGCTTGTTTGTCTGAAACGTTTTTACTCAAGTTTTGACGTGAAAAAGAAAGCTGTTTTTTGACCAGTGGTGTTTTTCTTTTTGTTACTCTATAGATATGGAGAGAAGAGACTTGTCCCACAAAGAGAAGCTTTACCTGCGTGAACAGAACGTCATTACGGAGACACAGTGTACTCTGGGTAGAAACCACACCTCACACACTCACAGTCAAACTTCTTTCACTACCTTGTTTCTAAGATTTAACAAAATAATATATGCTTGTGCAAGTCATCAGCGTGCTTGATGCAGTCAAAGTGTGTCTCTTGTGTGTTTCCAGGTCTGACAGCTCTGAGGAGCGACGAGGTCATAGATCTCATGATAAAGGAGTATCCCACCAAACACGCTGAGTATTCAGTCATATTGCAGGAGAGAGAGCGACAGAGAATAGCTAAAGAGTACTCTGTATGTATACACACTAAAGAAATGTCCTGTGGCTAATGATAACTGTGGCATTTTAATTTACAAAAATTGTACTTATTGAAAGTCCTCCACATACATGTGTGCACATTATTTCTTACAGCCTTTGTCTGTTGCCTTTATAGCAAATGCAGCAGCAGAACACTCAGAAGGTGGAGGCCAGCAAGGTTCCGGAGTACATTAAGAAGGCGGCTAAAAAAGCTGCAGAGTTCAACAGTAACTTCAACAGGGAGCGTATGGAAGAGAGGAGAGCTTACTTTGATCTCCAGACACATGTAAGTCCAATCTGGTGAAACAAAGGATTTACTCACTGAGATTCTACAGGGATTCAGAAAACAGCTTCCCGTATCATTGACCGTGCTTACGATATTGACATGCATTGAGTTTTGTGTGTTTTCTCAGATTATCCAGGTGCCCCAGGGAAGGTTCAAGGTGCTAGCTCCAGAGCTGACAAGGACGGGGCCATACCCTGTGGCTCTCATACCGGGACAGTTCCAAGACTACTACAAAAGGTATATTACACATGTAGACAAATTATTTTGCTTATAATTAGCCATTTTTTGTATTCAAGATAATGAAACCCCAAATTCTGTTGCCTTTTCCTAAGTGAAATTGTGTGTTCTGGACAGGCTCTATTGCTGTGCTGAATGTTTTGGCCCTGATGCATCATTGTATTGTGCATGACAGGTACTCTCCCAATGAGCTGCGATACTTGCCGTTGAACACAGCTCTGTTTGAGCCTCCACTGGATCCAGAGCTCCCTGCACTGGACTCAGAACCGGACTCGGACGACGCCGAGGATGGCAAGGATGATAAAAAGAACAAGAACTCATCTGTAAGACGTTAGGCTGTGCTATTCTAGTAGCCTGGATCTGTGTCAGATCATATATACATCCTGGATTAGTGATACAGATGCTTAATGGTAGAAGTCTACTATGCTGATGGATTCTAGGTCCCATGTCAGAGTCATTTACCTCTACAAAATCAGATATCTACATGGAAATACATTATTGTACGTCACTCTTAAACCCTGTGTCCTTCACACTTTCTCCTTCGTCTTCTGTTCCTCAATAGGACAGTTCTTCAGGCAACACGTCAGACGTGGAGAGCCAGGAGGGAGTTGGTGGGCAGGGCCACAAGTCCAAGGCCAAAGACAGGACATCCACACCGGGCAAAGACGGCAGCCATCGCCATTCTGCCTCCCACAAAGCCACCCCAGGGTACAAGGTAGAGGACAAAACCACCTGAACTCTTCTCCAACAACAGCAGCAGCACTTTTCTACCCCTCCTCCTCTTTCTACTACTACCACTCCCTTACTCCATCCATCCCGCCACCCCTCCCTAGCTTTCTTCACTTTGTTCTCCGGCTTCTACAGTTTATCAGCTGGAACAACCTAGTTCTCTCTCACTCACACACACACACACACACACACACACACACACACACACACAGGTGGTCCTGTCTTCACTTTTTGTTTTTATGATTGCCATGTGGCTTTTTTCCCCTCTTCGTACCAGACTGTGAGCAATAAGAACATTTTAAAGGAACAGTTTACTTGTTTCTTTTTCACTGCACTTTCACCTTTTTTGGGTTTTCAGCGAAGACAAATTTGAACTTTAAAAAGTTTTTTTTTTTCCTTTTTGAATGTCTTCAATATACCTCTTGTCTGTCCTCACTTGTCAAAAAAAAGATACTTCCAAGACAAGTAAGTGGATGTTTTGGCTGCTAGTTTTCCTTTTTCATTTTTGAAAAGAAAAGTCTTTTTGTTATACTGATATAGAAAATATAAACCACATACAATTTGTGGTGGCTTTTAAAAAGTAGTTGATGTTAACACTAGAGAATTTTAATATTTATATCTAAAGTGTAGAATGCACTTAACCCTATTGTTTTAAGTGTATATATTGGTATAATATGCTTTCTTTATACACCATGTCGATGTACTGTTGATCTGTTAGTACGTATCAGACAGCTGTTTGACATGAGGTTTACCTGTCCCTATAATGTCATCTTGGAGAGATGAGGACTTGCTGACCTTGTTCACACTGTTGCTGAGCTGAGCTAGAAGTAGTCTATGCTATTTGTAGTCCCACATCAGCTTAACTTTACCTACACCCAGTCATGGCATGTCTTTGGTAGTCATTTTAAATCATTGCCTTGAATTTCATCCTAACATTCAAGGCACTGTAGATGGGGAAGTAGTATTATTGTACCACTTGTTCCCTACAGCCTGCTTTTCCAGCCACATTGATTTTTGTTTTATTTTTCCATTCCTCAACCTTGCAGAAGAAAATTTCCCACAAATAAACTTGTGCTGGTATATTACCATTAATGAGAGTATGATGGACTTGGGTAAGTCCAGTTGAGTTCAGCTCGGCTTTGTGGTGTGGGCATGGTCCTTTTCTAGTGTCTGTTTAAAACCGTTACCAGTTTCAGTGTGTTTAAGTTTGACTTAACTTGATGTTTATTCATCAGATCATTTTGCATATGCTTTTGAGCACACAGACATGGCATGGCATGTTGGTAGCCAGAATTCACTAGAAGTAGACAGTAACATAATATATCTGTACTGTATCCATTTATGATGAGTACGAAAGGACCTAGAGATGTTATTGCTTTCAGGCATTTCTATATTTATAAAAAATGCAATATACAGAACTCTGGTAAATCAGCCAAAGGAAATGAGTTTGAATGTGCCGGCCCCCTGTTCAGCAGTAGATTTCTCCTCATCAGAAAATCCCAGGAGATGAAAGGTTTACTTTTATATCTCCGCATGCAACACTAAAACTTTGAATCAGTGATGCAGGCTGCTAGCTGATTAATGTTACTTCGCTGTGGTCTGGCCACCATCTACAGTATGTGCAGTGGCTATTGATAACCTTGTGATCAGAATACAGAAGTATTTTGTTCATAATATGATTTGGATGGATGTTACATACATGTTAAATCTATATTGCACCATTAACGTGACATGTTCAGGTTAATGATTCCAGAAAAACAAAGCTATGACTCAACAGCCTTCCTGTAGCTTACATACAGATGGGACATTATGGAGATAAAAATATTAGATGCAGTTGCATACAGTAATATAACTATTACATTAATATCAACTGCAGCAGATTGGCTATACTGATATTGACTATCAGTATTTTAAAAATACATTTTAAGAGTGTTGCCCTTGAAATTGCTCTCAGCCTACCGATGAAGTTGTGCTGCTGGTTTGGTTTTCAGAAGGAGCTCAGAAAGTGGTACTTTGAATGTCAGACATATTGAAGTTGAGGGGCATAGTATCACGAGTTGCAAGGCTGAGTACAGGTCAGTTTCACTTGATAATGTACATTTGGGCCAGGCAGATGGGACGTTCAGCTAACAGGTTAGCATTACGTAATCACTTCTATACTAGATAGATATCTCTTAATAGCAGAGGCATAATCACTAACATGTCAGTTATAGTAAAACCCTGATGCTTATAACATATATGATCCACTGATCTAAAATCTGTGGTATCCACCAGCTGTGGATGAGTGTGTGGTCAGCCAGTATAAAGTCCCCACTTAATCATGTCTCTGTATGTTTGTCTCTGTGTCTGAATTATACATAATGTTTAGAGCTAAATGACGCCATACAAAAGGTACCAGATTATATAAAAGCAAACATGCCTGAAAGTGAGCACTTTTTGTTTTATGTACATAAAATACAGTATTTCTTGTGTTGACCAAATTCAGTTAATTTTAGAATAAAACTAGCTGTATTACCTTGTGAATTGCTCATTTTGGATTTGTCTGTGTGGATGAGATGTTTTGACTGTGCAGGCATCAAGCAGACTCACTGGACTTAATAACATGTTGGCTGGACACTGCTTGTAACGTAAGCATTTCACATGGCCACAAATACATTTTTGTAGTTGTAAAGAGTCAAATCCCAAAAGCAATGAGGGCGATCCTTTCATTAATTACTTCAGTAATGCAGCAAGGGCAAAGGTATGAACGGTTGAATTATACAGAATAGATATTGGTAGAGTATGTATTTGCATATGCATAGTGAGTATGTATGAAAATGTACACGGGCTGCATCCAGCTCCTCCTTTTTCTGATTTCCCTCTTCTGCTGCTGTTTTTCTATTAGTTTAGTTCTCTACTTTGTTTCTAGTCTTTGATTTTCATCGTTACCAAACCATGTCCTATATTGACCCATAGTTTTGGCTGTTTAGTCTAACCTGCTCATTTCCTATCGGGGGACATTTTAATGAACGATGTCACTATCTTGAGGTGTGTAACTGGACACGAAGAAGAGGAAAACAAAGTGAATTTTGTTACACAAGCACAGAATTTGTTTTTTTTTTCTGGGATACTACTTCATCTTAAGGACTGCCGTAAATTAACTAACCTTAACACATACGTAATTCATGCTCTTAATGTATGTATTAAGAGCATGAACGAGATACTATGTCAAAGATTTTGTTAACTTGTTAACAGTTTGAATCACATTATAATAATAATTAACATTGTTCATTTTAGTTAAGTTGTGTATTTGTGAGGCTGTTGTGGTCCAAATATAAAATCTTCCCTATTTTAATTGTGTGGCTTCCTATAGAGGCGGTAACAGTTTTTCCTCTGTGACATCTCATTTAAATGTCCCCAAACCTCCTTATCTTTCTGCCCTGGCTCTTTCCTCTCTGACCCCTGTTGAACTGAAAGGTATGTTGCATAGAAGGCAACTCTTCAGATGTTCGTGTCCATGTCAAATAGCATTGAATATTTTATGATAAATAACGGGTGATGTAGGACTTTTTCTTATCCGTTTTGTAGCATAAAAATCCCTAAGACTTAAAAACGAGAAGTAGGTTGTTAACATTTCAAACTATCAAAGTTAGTTGGACAACAGCTTGGATACTTTGAAGTGTATAAACCAGTCAACATGTAATTCATGTATTGTTAGACAGGATCAAGTGCTATTTTTGTTTTTTCTCCAGGCTTTTCACAATTGTTGAACATATTGTCCATGACTACAGGATACCCGTGGTTTTTATAGCATTATTCTGCCCTTGCAGCCTAAGGTCATTCCCAATGCTATATGTGGCATTTGCCAGAAGGGTAAAGAGGCCAACAAGAAAGGCAAGCCAGAGGCTCTCATTCACTGCTCCCAATGTGATAACAGCGGTAAGTTCATACTATTCATTTTAAAGGACAGTTACCTGTTTTTTTATAAACATCAGCACATTTTAGCCACTGTTAAAGCCATGTGTATTCATGTTTGTGTAAATGATCCTCCCCAGAATAAAATGATTAACATAAGCAGTAATCATAAATCAGTTGTCCCTCTGACTCTAATTAATTTAACATCAGTAATACATAACATTAACAGATGAATGAAACAATATCATTTACTAATGAATCATCTGTTTCATTAGTGAAAGGAAATGTTGTCCATTGTACTAACTTTATTTCATTGTCTATACACACGTTTTATACGTTATTTTATATTGTGTGTGTACTGTGTGTCACTTTTCAAATGACTAACCGCGATTGCCAAGACATTGGTGGTTCGGTACAGTTATTCATGTCAAGGCCGTAACAAACATGTTTGGATATAAAGCGTTTGTTTATATTCACCAGACAGTTCTGACATGAAGAGAAAGGATAAATCTGTGTCGCATAATCATAAAAGTATTTAGTTTTTAGATAGTCCTGATTAATATCAACCGACAATAGTAATGATAATAATAAACTTTATTTATATAGCACCTTTAAAAACCAGAGTTTACAAAGTGCTTTGACAGAGAAGCTAAAAGCAGGATACTCAGAAAGCAATAAAAAAGAAAGCATTAAAATAGATAAGCAAACAAAAGCAAGATAAAAGATTAATACAAAAAACATAAAATAACTAAAAGCGATACAAAGACAACATAAATGCAATATAAAGACGAAGTGATTTAAAAGAGATCACTGATTTTTTGAGCTTTATCTCCTCAGGCAGGTCGTTCCAGAGTCGAGGGGCCACGATGGTAAAAGCTCGGTCACCTTTAGATTTAAGCCTCGACTCTGGAACGGCCAGAACGGCCCCAACTGAGGATCTAAGGCTGTGAACTGGCTCATATGGGGTCAGCACATCTGCTATGTAGCTTGGGGCCAGACCCAGGCGCCTTATAATGATCAGTAAAATCTTAAAATGAATTCTAAATCCAACGGGGGGCCGATGGAGAGACGCCAGGATCGGGGTGACGGGATGTCGTCTGTTAAAACCAGCAAAAAGCCGAGCTGCTGCGTCCTGAACTAGTTGGAGGCGACAGAGTAACTTTTGGTTGATGCCAGAAAGGTCAGGCCTTGAGGAAGCGAGTGCATGAATTAGTTTGTTGCTTGGTTGTTGTTGTTCATCCTCTTCCTCCTCTGCCTTTTCGCCTGCCAGACGGTGCTTCTGGGTGTGTTTATGTTCCAGCTGCTGAGGACTGTTGGACTGAGGGCGTTTTCCATGGCATCCGAGACGTACATGTCGGGGACACACTCTGCCGCCTTTGTCACTTGTCCCAACGACACAGTGGCTAAAGACTTGGCCAGGTGATGCGATCGGCAACATCTTAATTATGCTTTTTTTAAAAACATGATTATAGAATATAATAGACACTGTGGCTCAGGACTCGTGCAAAGTCCTGAAAGTTTGGAAAATGCTCAGTTTTAACCGTTATCTTTTCAAGGTTAGGAATATGCTTGAATTTGAATATAGTCCTTGAAAAATGCTTGATTTTCAACATAATGTGGTGTTTCGTCCCCACAGTCACTCATGTAAACCAAAAGTCTGGACATGTTTGGCTTAGGTACCTTGATAATGATTGATTTTATCCATTAAAATGCTGTACGAACCCTGGTGGCTGCTTCATTCTTCTCTTCTGCCTCACAGGGGTATAGTGGAAAAGAAGCTGGCTGCGTGCGTCAACATCGTCCCAGCAATCACATCTGTGTGAGTTCTGAGACGGCTCCTGTTCCGGTGTCGTGTTAGACTGTGTTTTCTGTGTTTTCATTACGTACAAGGTGTTTTTGCTTAAACACAGGTCATGTATGAAGAGCTTCCTCTGGCAGCATACAACTTAAACAACAACCCCACCTCACATAACGTTATCGCAGAATAAGAATGTGAATAACTCAATGTTTTGTCTTGTTCCTTCAGATATGAATGGCAGGGTAAGATTGAGGAGGACAGTGAGGTGCTGCTGGTGAGTGTTGACTAAGAATTGTGATGTTTTCTGATATGTAATATTATCTGTGTAAAATGTACTTTAACTGCAGCTAAATCCTATTTCTACACCAGGCGCTGTCATTGCTACAGCTGCACCTGCAACATCACTGCTGCTTCTGTTAGTTCTACCACATTTACTGTCATCATAGTACCAACTGCTGCAGCTAGAATCACCACTGGCACTTAGACCGGGCTATTGTTGGGATTTTATCAGTATCATTATTAATATAATACAGCTTATTGATGTTGATCATTAATCATAACCTCATTGCCACCTCTTCAGAATAGACTGAATAATAAATTGTGGTTGTAACTTCATGTACATTTAATTTGCATGTCATTTACATATAATTCAACAGTTTTAGAAAAAAGAAAGAGACTACAAAATAATGAAAGAATGAGACGAAGTATTGGTCTGACTGTTTAGTCTCTTCCAGTAATCTGACTGTACCAAATAAAACAAGACTATAGAGAAGCTGTAGTTATTGAGCTTCTTGGACAAGACGTGTAAACAAAGCGGTGTAAAACAAGATTAGCTAGTAGAGATTCTGGCATCTCTCCTGCTTAATTTAGTCGCTGTTTGAGTGAGTCAACAGTAAAGCAGACGTTCTCAGCTTTGAGCAGTGTGTGACTTCTGCACATTGAGTATCATTAAACCTGTAAATGATAAAAAGAAGTCCTGCTTGTGGCTGCAGAGCGAGAGAGAAATAAAGGCCAGCTCTGCGCTTTTGCCCTCTTTCCACCAAATCAGCCCTGGTTCTGACCCTGGATCAGCCCACCGATCGTCGTGGTACGCACTTCATGTCAAGGAAAATCTGAGCCAATTTGTTTTTGGTCGAAATGCCCCGAACGTTTTGAAATTAGGTTTACCAACCTGAACGTTGCCTGTTCCATGTTGGTGGAAAAAAGGCTAACTTTGGGCTGCAGCTTTCCACAGTGGTGCATTTCTGGCTCGGCCTCAATCATCATAGATGGATAAATTATCCCTAATTTCGAATCCCTCTAATAGCTCTTGTCCACTCCACTTTGTCACATCTTTAAAATATGCATGAGGACAAATTTCCAGATAAGACAGACTACATGAGATTTACGTCTTTTGAGAATCGAGATGTTCACTGCACACGTCCTTACCCAGACATGTCAGAATATATGTTCAGCCATAATGCGAGATATTCATGGTGTCCTAGACTGTGGAATCAGGTGTCTGATTTAAATCGGTCGAGCTGACCCAGTGTCTCTCTCCTGTTTTTAGATGATTAAAACAAGAAGTTCCAAGGTGCCCGCTCTGGCTGAATATGTCCGGTAAGTTTATCTCTCTTACTCGATACAGAAAACACCTTTGCCCAACACTTGGCCTCACAGGAACACCGCGTTGATCGCAGTCAAAGAGCGCGGCTTTAATTACTGCTGTTCGCGTGTTACGCTCAGCTGACACGTAACTGCTCATCGTCCTCTCCAGGTCTAATCACCCGTATGAGGTGGCCGAGGTCATCAGCCTGCCTATTGATCAGGGAAACCCGCCGTACCTCAGATGGATTGGAAACATCGTCCCTGAGTAATGATGGACCGATGAGTGAGATGGATGAGTGGATCGATTAATTCATGGTTGGATGTAAAAATGAATCTAGAAAAAAATGTGATTACTTTTTTTTTTTTTATATACTTTCCCTCAACGCAGTATCCAGATCTGTACGTTACTAACTGCATAAGGCCAAGACGAGACGAAGTGAATAAGTAACACTAAAATATGTCCTTGCTGGGTTCCAGCCATCATTTGAGTATTGTAGTATTTTTTCCCCTTCTATGTTTACCTGCAGAGGGCAGCCTTGGGCTTTCATGTTGCATAATAAACTGTGCTGCAGCTTTGACTTGTCTGAACCTGCCACTAAGAAATGTTTTAAGTCAACAGACATCAAGATTCCTGATTTTGTAAAAGAAGCATTTTGCAATAAATTTGAGGATTATTTTTTACTGGTTTTAAGTCTTTCTTGGTGAACAACATACAGTCAAGCTGAGGGCGTAATGAGAAACATGTCATGTGCATATTACATACTGTATACATGTACACACTGTAGTAGTTAAAGTGACATGACTGCATACAAGAAGTTTATTAAAGGACAAAAATATTTACACACCAGTATCATCTGTAAACATTCAGCCCACTCTCGCTACATTACGCTTGGCTTTAGTACTTTACCAAAGCTCTGACAACACGGCTGATAATATAATATCTTAATGCAAATGCTACTCGTGGTCATAGACAACAAACTGAGAAAAGCAGCAATTATGTGGCAAGTTGGGCTTGTAATAAATCCTACTGATCTGGGATTTAACTTAAATCTATGAGCTTTAAAGACATCTAGAGTTGACAATACACTACAGAACACACCTACTATTTCAGCCATCATTGCCAATCAATTCTCTGAACGCTTACATGGTGTGTAAACTATGAACATAAAAAGATCTTGGCAAATATTAACATGGACGTTCAAGGGGGACAAATGTTAAAAGTTACCTTTCTATGCTTCAGGGATACATATTGTTGAACTTTATTCTGTCTTACTCTCTTCTTTCTCTGTTTCCTAAATATTTTAAAGGTTCTTGATAAGTAACTACAAACAGGATTGTCTGTTTTCTACAGTTTGCCATTTTCTCACTAGCTAAAATTACTGTCACAAAAAACACATTGAGAGCAGACACGCTGAACAAAATCAAAAGCAGTTAAAGTAAACGTGCTAACACACATTTTTAATGTCACAGTGGGTCATTTAGTTGTGTTATCTCCCACTGGGGTACGATTCATACAGCAAATTAGCCATTTCACAACAAGATGATCCTGATTTTCTTTTGTTATTAAGTGACAGTCTTCTTCAACATAACAGCAACAAATACATATTGAAAGATTATGGTGTGATTTGATGTCGTAGATGACTTTGTTAAAGCGAGGGAAGCACACACCACCCAAATATACAGGGTTACATCAATCGTGTAACCCTGATTACACGATAGACATAAAAGACATACAAACATGGCCTTTTTGGTCTAAAATCTGGGCTTTTGTCAGTTTAAAGGAGCTGTATCAACAAGGTCTCACTCTCAAGAAAGAACATCAAGAAAGAAATTAAGTTTGTGGTGTTTCTGCATGTCTTTGAATATTTGCAACAATAATTGCGTACTGTACTTCATAATACTTGCAGCCTTGCAGTATTTTTACATTCTCACTACATAGCAAAAACAAGTGCATTGACATTGACCGCCTAGGACCACATACAAACTGCTTTCTTCAGCCAAGAGAAAAAGATTTGCACGTTGTAAAATAGTCACTCCACGTGAACACTGAGCCTGTAAGGTGTAATCCGCAGTTTGTCACATTTACAACCCTTTCAAATATTTGTAAGAAACACTTTACATGTACCACAAGCCACTGAAACATCTGCTACAGATAGCTGATCTGAAGTGCAGCAGAGTTCTTGTCCAGGAGTTCTTCAGGTTGTGACCTGCTGGGTCTACTTTTCCTGTCCAGGGAGGACGCTGCCTCAGCAGCATCACAGCCTGGGCCCGTCCCAGCCAGTTGTCCACGTTTGGCACTGTGACCAGACTGCTCCGGCTCAGGCTTACCGCTCTGCACGACCTGTGTCCTTGAGCCGTCTGTTACCCCGCCGTGGTTTCCGTTCTGTGACGCTTTGCATACGTCACTCATCTGCATGGCCCCTTCTGTTCCATTGACTTCCTCCTCTTCTTTTGCACCACAGTCTTTCCTCTGCACTCTGACGACTCCTTCACTATTCTGTGCTTGGAGCACAATGCCGCCCCACTCCTCCGTCTGTCGCTGCACCTCAGTGCCGGCCCTGTCGGTGTTCTTCACCCTGCGTGAGGTGCCGCACAGGGCCTTCCTGAAGCCTCTCTTGAAGTTGTCGGACAGGAACCCGTACAGTATGGGGTTGGCACAGCTGTTTGCGTATGACAGCACAACCACAAAGAAGTAGAGCCCCCTGAAGTGCCCAGGCAGGACCACCAGGAGGTTGACGATATTCAGAGCGTAGAACGGCAGCCAGCAAAGGGCAAACACCGCCACCACGACAACCACCATCCTGGTGATTTTACGTTCCGACTTCCTGCGGCGAGAGGATGTGGCCTGCGCCCGTTTTCCAACGCTGCGCACCTTTGAAAGAAAAGATGAAGAACCTTTACCTTTCTTATTTAAACACACACATTTACTAGTAAAGGGTCAGCTCGCCCAAATAAAAAACAAAACCTTAATTCGTATCTTACAATTTATCTTACAAACCTCAAACCACTTTGTACCTAAGAAATAGTTTGTATGGAAACTGTGGAACTAATGGAAGAGTGATGTCTGTTGATTATCTTGATTCTTCCTGGAAATACATGTTTTTGTAATTCTTCAGTGCTTTAGAATGAATAGGTCAAAGAAACGTGTATAACATATAAATCCTGATGGTCATGCCCTCCTATCCTACTTTATTTTTATTTTTGCAAAATCAGGGCGTCACCTTTTATTCTTGAAATGCATTACAGTGCTATATAATAACGCTACTATATGATATCAAATCATGAATGATTTGATATCAATGATTTCACCATTTATGCCATGAGATACAGAAAAATAACGACTGAAACAGTGAAATAGTTTATAAATCAAAGCATAACTAAAACTATCTGAATGGCAAGATATTGCTTGTGCATCGGGGGAAAATATGCTTTTTTGTGATTTGGGTGAAATTGACTGTTAAATATTAAAAGCTGTTAGAGAGCAACACTTGTTTTGATACATTATTATTGAGAACACCAACCCTACTTTATGTTTCTGAAACTAATAAAATGAATGTAGCTTATATTTTGGGGTGTACATTAACATTAACTCTGGCACAGTGTGCTTCTCCATTAGTTCTGTGCAAATATTGCTTCGGTACAAGTGCCCTCCAACATCATTAGTAATATCAACAGAGAAATTATAAATTATAGAGGACATTAGTGTGTACCAATGTGTTTGTGCAGTCGGTGATGGAATCATCAGTGCAAAAGATTAAGATCCCTTTATGGGAAATAAGCTTCTGACTGGCTTCTTCTCCATGGCAATGGCAGCATTGTAGTGTTCTGAGCTGCCCACCCACCTATCAACTCTATCTTAACAATACATATCTCACTGCTGTAAATGCTGCACCTTGATGACGATCAGCAGGTAGCACAAGCAGATGACCAGCAGGGGGCAGAAGAAGCCCACGGTGCACGTGTACACAATGAAAGACGTCTTCCACACTTCTGCTGGCTCAGGCCACACGATGCTGCAGTTCCCATCATCCTTCATAACGTCGGCAAACACCACCACCGGCAGCACCACAACAAGGGATCCTGCCCAGACCGTGGCACTGATGGCCTTGGCCACACGTGGGCGACGCCACCAGAAGGAGCGGATGGGGTGAACCACAGCCAGGTAGCGGTCGACTGACATCACAGTCAGGCAGAAGATGCTGGTAAACTGGTTGATGGCGTCCACTGTCATGACCACACGGCACATTAGGGAGCCAAAGGGCCAAGAGAGCAGAGCGTTCTGCACTGCCAAGAAGGGCAGGCCCAGCATGAAGAGCTCGTCTGCAATGGCTAAGTTGAGGATGTAGATGTTGGTGACTGACTCATTCTTGGTGTAGTTGACAATAACGTGGATGACCAGAGTGTTGCCCACAAGGCCAACAACACACACTATCCCGTAGATGAGAGGGATGAAGATCCCAGCCAGGCCAGGGAGGGGATCAGGTTCAGGTTTGGTGCAGTTCTGGCAGGTGCTGTTTAAGAGGGAAGAGCCATCACTCGGGGTGAAGTCGAGAAGCGGTTCCGAAGGAGTGGGGAGGAGTAGGAAATTGGAGTAAGGAGGAATGGAGTTGCTGCTCCAGGTTGCTGTAGGGCCTTCCTGAGGCAGCAAGGAAACCTGGGTGGCCTGGATGAGCTCCATGGAGGCATTGAGGAATATGAGGCAACAGAAGTCGTTAAGATCCCGTCAGTGACAGGTCAGCGGCCCTACAAGGCAAAGAAAAGTTAGTTCACTTACGCTGTTTCATACACAAAGTTCATCAAGAAGTAGTTTCACTATATTAAGTTCATCTAAAGCTAAGCGAAGATAATCTGCTTCCCCTAAAAATCACAAATTGTCTTTTTATTTTTCTGTGTGTGTCTTGATTAAACAAATGCGATACATGTTAATTAGTGAGATTTAGAGTAAGAGCTGTTTAAAAGATTGTTTTGACTTTCAACAGACCCAGACTCGCTGTTTTTCAACGCTTTTATGCTATGCTATGCTATGCTAAACTAAGCTAAGCTAAGAGTCTCCTGGCTCCAGCTCCTCACTTAACACATAGATATGAAAGTGAGAGCAAATAAGAGCATTTACCAAAATATCTTTTTGAAGACTATCAGGGGATGTGTACAGAAGTTGAAAAACATTTGATCCAGTCTCAGTGGCTTGTAGAATACTAAACTACTAATGAACTTAACAACCGTCACAACAAAAACAAGTCTGCACCGGAACAGAAACATAACGTATTTAGTTCTATTAGCACAGGACTTGTTTATGAAGCCATCCTGGTTTCTTAATAACTACCATGCCGCATGCAGGCACACCCTCATCCCCCACAGCGATGGATAATAATTGGTGCTCTGTTAGGAACCAAATGCACTGACCTATGGAGAAAACAATAACAGAGGCATGTCCTCCGCAACCTTAAGTTAAATGCACTAATGTGGACGTGAGGATGATGGGAAGGGAAGAGGACAAATGAAGAAAGAACACAGTGCTACAGGATACAGGTGGAAATAGTTGGTACAATAAAGTTAGAGATAAAACAAAAAACAAAGCAGGATACTGAACACAGAGGACAGTATATGCTGCAGAGCTGTGGGATGAGCTGAGCCACTTCATACTCAAATATATGCGAGTGCACACACTTTTACATGCAATTTTCTAAGATTTAGTCTGTTGTATTTTGAAAAACAGAGTATTAAAATCAAAGCGCTACAGGAGCTGACAATAATTCTCCAGTAAATTAGAAGAAGTTGGAGCATGCCACATTCAATTCACACTTAGTTTTCAGTTTCCGGATTGCACCAACTAAAATGATTGATCAAAATTTGTATAACAGATGAATGAATTAAAGTGTCACACATTTATAGGAGCCCGGCACACATGGACGGGCTCATCAGATAAATATTTCTGTGTGCATATCAAAGGAATCACTCAAAAAGGTTCATAACCTTGTTCTGTGATTATGCATTATATAAAAGTCTTTGGGACGTATTTTCTGTGTGAATATCAATCTAATCCAGCCTTGTGACTAGTGCAATGATATATGGAATGTGCAAAAATGACTAATATACAGTATTTTATTCATAGAATTAGTGAAAATGCAGTAATTTCAATCCATTAGATGCATTTCCTCTGCTCTAAAAATCCAACCCCGATAACATAAAAAAAAAAAACACTATGCACACCTTTGGTTATGGATTACATTCTGATGGTTAAAGTATAGGTATATTTTTTAAACAGAAACATTTATAGAAAACAAGTTGAAATGAAAGCTGTATGTCAAAACAACAGCTGGTTGACCTGCAGTGGTAATACAGAAAAAAACACTGAAACTTGAAATTTGTAACAGATTGAATATATATATAGATTAAGAAATCTAAAAATGCAAAGCAAGCTGTGGATTTCTGCAGATCATAAATAATAACAGCCTGGAGGAAAGAGATACAGGTTTATCACCTGAATCCCTGAAATTAGCACCTTGAATGGTTCCATGAACGTACAGATAGAGCTGGAGTGCAACACATTTACGTCTCTTCATGTACATTAAAGTCCTTTTTACACAAGTCATAGTACAAAGAATGTGTATGTAGACTCCAAATGTCCTACCGAAGACAAGAACTCACTTACACACCTGCAGGCTCAAACACACAACCCCCCCCCCTCACAGCAGCCTCCCATTCTAATCTCTGATGCACACAATAAGAGCAGACAGACAATATTTCTCCCCAGAGGCCACGGCCTCTTTTGTCTGTCCAGCTCTAACAAAAACTTCTTGGGAGGTGTTGCTATGGCGATTGCTATTGCCCAAAAGACAAATGAACGAGATAGCTGCTTCACATTCACGTACAAAGGCAACAATGACATTTACTGAGCATTGTGTGTGTGTGTGTGTGTGTGTGTGTGTGTGTGTGCTTCCTTTGTGTATCTGCCTTTGTGCAGATACTGTAGTTTAGACACGTCAGTGAAACCGATGTGACAAGGTTCATATGATTCAAGGTTTTTTTGCTCATCAATCGTCTAAATCCAAAGTATCAGTATATAATATAATAGTTAGAAGCTAGATCCACCCTTTAACTACCACAGTCTTACCACAGGACTGTCTCCCTCCTGTGATCTGGATATCATAATACATATACATAGCCAGAACCCTCCTATCACAGACATGAAGAAACTAAAATGTGAAAGCTGGTGTTAAAAAAAAAGGAAGCAGACGGAGTTGTTGTTATTCTTCAATAAAATGACACTAAAGAGAACAGTTTGTACCCAAACAGAGTGGGTACATGCAGCCTCTGAAAACATTCCAACAGCTGAATTATCTGAAAGCAGCCAGTGCTGTTATGTTGACAATATTGTTGACTCTGTGCCTCTCCATGATTACATGGTTGATGCTGGGGTGAAGGGCTGCTTTCTCCCCACTGACAACTGTATTGATGCCTGTGCAATTATCTCATCATTTTTGGAGCCACAGCTTCGTGCAGTCAACCTGCTGGCGGTGAGCGAAGGACAACAAGGTCACAGTTAAAATATTTAGAATTCATGCTGATCGCTCAAATAGCCATTCATTGTTACTGTTACCTACAATACGTGCATTGTAGGGCATTTCCATTGTTTCTTTTACACGCTATCTGGTTTGTAATACAAAATCGGTACCTTTTGGAGACCATCTATTCACACTGACAATGAATTTGCAACTGATTTTAGCAAACATTTTGTAGCAGTAAAGTGCTTTGCCCACCGAGCTTCCATTACAGTAATACTGAGCCTGGAGCACTTTACATTAATGGAGATCTCTCCACCTTTACTCCACATGCTTTACACAGTGAGAACACCATACAAATGTTCACCCGATCAACCACATCTGATGCTACGCAAAACCACCACCTGCACACATGACTGCACCCCTATCCTCCAAAACACACATACACACAGACACACATATTGTATATTATACAAGCATTTGCACACTGGATCCTGAATGAAACACACTCCTGCATCTGTGAACATGCAGCAATATATGCGCTCAGATACTGCTGATATCTGCTAATAATATAACGTAACATTTATGCTTGCACTAACAGCTGTTTGGATCAAACTTGAGGAGACCACCTAACAAAGCGTCTCAGTAGGGTTGTTTTGGTTCGCACCCGAGTGAGATTACCATGTTCACACCCGCCCAAATGAACCACACTAAACGGGCAAACGCACCGGGGTCCATTTTAACCGAACGAAACAGGTTATGTGTGAAAATGTCTTTAGTCTTCAGTAGACTCTTAGTTCTGTTTTGTATAAGTACATGTAGCTGGGTATAAATAACAGTTAAATTGCTGACTGTGTGTAAAATATACAGTAGGAAAATGGACAATGCTAATAAAAGGAAATGTGCATTAAGATGCTTTTAAAATCCCTGAATTTGGATGAATGAGTGAGGTTTTAGAAATGTTCCATCACATCACAGAAGCATGACACTGTATAGCCTCAATGCCTTTTCAAAGACACATGAGTGGCCCCACACCCACACACACACACACACACACACACACACACACACACACACACACAAACACAGACACACAGGGATCTTCCTTGCATCAGAACACCAACCAAGCTGCATTTTGTCAAGAAGATGCTCTTTTCAGGAAGACAGTGGACTAATTATGTGTATGTACAGGTAATTTAGCTATCAGATGATGGACAACAATGTCTCTCGTTTGTCCAAATGATTCCACGTTTGGACAAGAACGTGTAGGTGGAAGACAGAGACGACGTCAGCTTATTGGTGATCCATCAGTCTCATTCCCTCGTGAGTCTTCATCTTCTTCTGTTCAATTAACGGATTTGCGGGGTTGGATCAGTTCTACATCCCCCCGTCGCTGCCTCCACACTTCTCATTACAAAGACTGACAAGAGCTCACAGATTAGCCTGAGTTTGATCAATACCCCTGCAAGCAATCATAGTGCAAACGCACTCAGGGAAGGCTTTTTGAATGGTGCTCGCCTTATCCAAACCACACATGTGCATACACACAAAGATAAACCGACAGCGGTGTGCTCGCACACACACATTCAAATGAGTCATTTTGCCCTGAGTGAGGAATTAGAGGTGTAAAAAATAGAAGCGGTTGAGTTTTCAGCACCCACAGAGATGTTCTCTGGATTGTGGATTTTTAGGATGTAAAATATGTTTGTACACGTTTTAGTGTATTTGTGTTGTCTTTTCACACAATGTCACAATATTAATGAACTCCTCTTCCCACAGGACAGCATGCAGAAAACATGTAGTCCAAAACAAATTACCGGCAATTACAGTCCAAATCGTCCATTTCAACAGAATGGACTAAAAAGCCTTAAAAGCTGCACCAGAGTGGATGTTTGCCAATTAAATAAAAAGCTCCTGTATGTTGGGAGAGAGAGAGAGAGAGATGGGTCATGAGTGAGTTAGATTATTTTTTTCATTTGACTGCTGAATATTCATTTAAACAGCGAGGCTTCAGCAACAAGTGCAAACTGATGAAAAGAAGAGAGATTTTCAGATACAAGATATACAGCATGTTCTTAGTATGTTTCTTATCAGGTGGTTTCACATCAAAAATTTCTTTTCATCGTTTTAATGCTCTCCTTTCTCCCCTCCTCATGTCATCTCCTTTCTTCTTCTTCCTATTCTCTTAACTCTAGTCTTTCCTTGTTGCCTCTCCTCTTGTTTCTCAAATGATTTTTCTAATCTTCTATCTTCTCCCTTTTTCTTTCCCCCTTCTATACTCCTACCCTTTCAATTTTATCTTTTTTGCATAATTTTTTCTCTTTCTGCGTCCCCTTGAATCAAATCAGCTACTTGTGGTAAAGGACGTGCTCACAGGTTATGGCCTTCACGTGAAGTTGTGAGCAGCTCGACCTAAGATCGATGTTTCCTTCTCAGATTGTTTGATTTGAGGGATTTTTAGAGGGATGCAGAGGTTCAACTTTCCAGTGTTTCACAAGAAAAAAGGCTCAAATTAGGTGAAGGAAATGTCAGGCAAAAATATAATTTCGGAACAGAAAATATAGGCCTATCTTTGTTTTCTCATTCATCTGCTGTTTCCTCTTTTCCCTCTCTCCTTCTTTTTAGTGGAACAGTGGCTGAGCATTTCTCATGTGCCAGCTGAACTGCTGCTCTAAAACAGAACCTGACATATTACGTGGAAATATAAGGACAATATCATCAACAGTAATCTATATGCAAAATATACCTGTTTTGAAGATCCTTGTGTTATATGACACTGAGATAGTGACATTTGAATACGTTCAAGAAGCCGTAGTGTGGCAAAGTGTCGTTTATTTAAATGTTACTATCACACCATGAAGCACATTCAGGAGATAACGTGTGGGAGCTCCTCTGTTCTGATAAGGGTAACTGACACAAACATAACCAAACACTGCTGTTAAAAGTGAAAATACAACAGAGCCAGTGATCCCATTTCATAATAATGATAATAAAACTTACCACAATCCAGCTACTCTTTGCTGCTTCAAGTCGCAGCAGCATCATTGAGAGTCCAGTTGAGGTTAAATTTGCCTAAATTTGACTTGTGAACTGTCGCGTTGCAGAGCTGCTTCTGTGGCTGCAGAGAGCTGTGAGGAGCAGCTCCACCCCCAGACCCCCTCTACACCCCCCAAACCCCTCCACACAAAGGCAGTTAAGATGCTAATGATGTTATCGATTGCTAGTTAATATAGGACACGAACTGAGCTGTATCACTTTCCCTTATCAATATTCAAATACATAAGAATGCGCAGTTTTAACTCTGCATCCCTCTGCATCATCTGTTGTTTTTATATTTATTTAATGTCCTGCTGCGTATCCAATAAATAGTCATCTCCTCTCAAATGAAATAGAACAATAAAATTGTACACACAGGGCTAGAAAAAAACACACCATAAATATACCTTAAACTACTGAGCCCCTCTGGGGCCAAATGGTAGCAAAAGTATTCTATATGTACTCCGTGCACTTGGTTTTGCGTTTTTTCTACACAGCAGCTAATAAAGCGGACCATTACACACGTATGCATTTAGCATTCATTGTGCTTTTAACTTGAATACCTACATTAATGAGCAGCCGCCCAGCAAACAAATGAGTTCTAAGAACGTCCACAGGAAGTTGGGGAAAATTCCTCTACATGTACTTATTATTATAATAATAAATGTTTTTCTGTGTGTGACCCCAGAGGGGCTCCGTATTAAACAAAAAGTCAAGAAGGAGCCTTACAGTATGTGTATATGTACACTTTAGATGCCCAAAGGTTGATCAGTTTAATCTACTTTGAAAGAAAGAAATAATGTGACGGTTGTGAAAGATGAAACTTGCGCAGAGAATTCTGTATCAAAGCACAAAGAGCATATGAGAAATGATCAGTCATTGTAATAAAAAAGAAGAAAAGGTGATTCAAGTTTTGTTATGTTTGTTTGGCTTTTCCTTGACCTAATTTGAGCTTTTTTTCTTGTAAAATCCTGGATGCGTGAACCTCTGCATGTCTCTAAACATACCTCCAATGAAACAACGTCAGAAAGAAGAAGATATAGAAGTAAGAAGAAGAAAGGAGATGACATGAAGGAGAAAGATGAGAAACAAGAAGAGATGTTGGAGAAAAGGAAAGAAGGAAAAGTAGAGAGGAAAGGAGAGCATTAGCATGGCACACAAACTCACAAAGGCAAACAGTCTGCAGAATATATGCTGAAATATGAGTACGGGTAAAATCCTACAGTAAGCTTTTACACACACAACTTAATGATTCTGTTACATGACTACAGATAAAAAAATGCCAGTGTCAATTACATTGAGATTTAAATTGACATTTGGATACGTTAATGGACGAGAGTAGCTGTAGTTTCGTTTATCACCATGAGGCCAATAAATGTGTGTTTTTGAGTAGCTGACATAATCAAAAACCATGTGTTGTTCACAGAGGACAGCCTCCACGTCCAAACCCCTCTACACAGACGCAATTAGAATGTTAACTTTACAGTAATTGGTTTACAGTAACCTACATATGTTTTAATCATATTGTAAAGGTTAACTTGTAAGATTGAGAATGTTATTCAGTGATTAAGTAAAACTAATGTCAACCCAAGCAAAATGGTCGTTCTTAACTTTGAAAAGAAAGGAAAGATTTCTTAAAACATACAAGGGTTCCGAATGCAGAGTCGACTCTACATGACTCAGAGTGCCATCAGAAGACTTCCGCTAGACACAGGGTTGGCGGTTCCATCCCCATCTTCTCCTGTCCACAATATCAAAGTGTCCTTTGGCTGAAACCCCAAATTCCTTCCAATGGTCATCTCAGATGCCTGCGTGGTACCTCGTTGGTATATAATAATACTCCTTTATTAGTCCCTCAATGGGGAAATTACAGATACGAGGCAGCCTCTCGTGCGGCGCTAAGGGGCAACTTTAGGGTTCAGCGTCTTGCCCAGGGACACTTCGAGATGTGGACGGGAAGAGCTGGAATCAAACCTCCAACTACCTGGTTGAAGGTCAACAGCTGCACCTCCTGCACAGCCACCCCAATAAATGTGCATAAATATGAATGTTTGGATAAATGCAGCCATTAACCATTTACTACAAACAAACAGCATCTCTATCAGCTTCCATGTACACATGAAGGTTGTGAAAGACAGGTTGGCTTAAGAAGATGATCCTGACAGTTCTGCTGATGTTTCAGGGACAAAAGCTGAAGATGTTTTGCAAAAGGTCGTGTGTGTGAGAGCATTTGAATACAGGCCTACAGTACACATATGCAGTAACAATTACTCTTAACTGCTTTAAATTAATACATTTTATAATATTTTGATTATGAACTTAAACAATATCCATGATGTTGATATCGGCTTCATACGGTGCAGCCAAGGTGACTCTTTGCATATCAGAGACATAAATCTGCACAAGTGCAGAACTTTGCAGCCAATGGGGTTGTAGTGATAAATCCTGATGAGGTGATTGGAGGCTCGAAGGCCAACAGGACATTGTGAACAGATTTAAAAAGGCACCACTGTTGCAGCAGGAGGACAGTCATTGGAAGAGATGGGCGGCATGACAGGTCTTCTCCTTTTGCTGTGGGTCGGTGAGTAGTCAGCTAGTGTTCACACGTCTGCTGCTCACTTTAAGCTT
>JAVQJF010034807.1:0-44404 GCA_036023855.1 Gadopsis marmoratus | reverse complement strand
ATTTAGATTTAGATTTAACATTTAGATTTAGATTTTAGATTTAGATTTAACATTTAGATTTAGATATAACATTTAGATTTAACCTTTTTACAAGTTTTCTGTCTCAAATGTGAGGAAAGTGATCTAAATGTGAGGAAAGTGAGCTAAATGTGAGCTAAATGTGAGGAAAGTGAGCTAAATGTTCAAAATAAATCAGCAAAAAAACTGTAACTGAACTTTTACATTCGGCGCCCCATAGAAAAGCACCATTTGTTTGTTGTCCATGTTTGTTGGTTGTTTTGACTTTTTCATGCATTATTATGATAGAACACTATTTATTATTGTCCTGTTAGTGTTGTAGGAAAAGCGTTCCCTACAGACTCCAGAGATATACAGCATAACATTATTCAGTTCTTTGCTTACCTCATTATTGTCCAGTGTGCGGAATATCTGTTCTGCATACTCAGCTGACTCAATGCCCACCGTTCCATTGCAGAAATGCCTTTGAAACTCATGAAGAGTGATCTGCCCACTTGGACATTCATTAATAAACTTTCTATCACAAAAAGACAAAGAATTGAATTTTGTTAATTAAGAGAAAAGAACAATTTCAGTTGTTGTAATACACAAAAAAATCATAGGGGATTGTTGTATGATTTGTAGCAGGAGAAACACGTCCTCTACGCTAAGAATTAAGGTCAACCCAACCCCAACTTGTGGAGATTACTCCTGTTTGAAAGCGTATTTACACCCTGGGACGTGAGTGCTAAGATAATTAGGCCAATTTATTTTGAACAACTTTACTACAACATGGCAAAGTGAAGCTAATCTGCAGTGTCTAGTCATGGAAAATAGGACTAAGAGACACACAGCAAAATAAAAGGAGTAAAGGGATTTTAAAAAAAAAGTTAAAAAGAACAAAAATGTAAGAAACAAAAGGTCATGGATATGGCTTTGTAGATTTGTCTGGAAAATAACATTCTACATAACAAAAGACACTTATTGGTTCACTTCTCAAATGTTGCTTCACCAAAAATCTACAGTTTAAGCTGCATACAGTAGCTAAGCATGATTCAACTTTTTCAGCTCAAATGGAAGCCTTGAAGGTTTCCATTCACTCTCCTTTACTTGAACATGCTTCTTGAATACACATACTGTAGAGTGTGGACCCAACAGCTTTTCTGTAGAAAGTCAGACGAAACTCTTACCTGAACCACTCGTGCCTCTTTGTAACATAAGACTTCCCTCTCCTACACGGCAGGATAGCAGCTTGGCCCATTCTGTAAAAGAGCAGCAACAGCTCTGCATCCCCCACTGACTTTATATACACTAATAAATCCCAGCTTATACAATGCTTCTTAATTGCACAACCCACCTTTTACAAATCACTCAAAGCTAATCTGGGTTGTAAGTGGGTTCAGTAGAAAGCAAATGTAATTACTCAAAAAGCTGGCTGCTTCTTCTTAGTCTACCTCACTCAAGTAGCTGATACAACATTTTGAATTCAGCGTGGCTGTTCACAAAGTGTCCAAATATAGACATTTGAAAGTACACCCAAAGTTCCTGTTGAGGGTTTAGTGAACTAATATTTATTAACAACATGACACCTGGGCAGACAGCCCCAGACATGTTGGTAGTAGCAGCAATAATGCAATAGACAAATAGTCAGTGCTTCCTCTGGAGCCCAAGAGTCAAACAAGAATGACCTTATATAGTGGCAGGAAGTGGTACAACAGAGGCAGTAACAAGCACCCAACAGCCCAATATAAGCCCCATGGTTCAGGTCCTTCCTTCTGTAGTGACAGTTGGCTGTATCAGTGCACACACAAACACCAGTCTGTCTTAACATCCCAAGTCTAATGACGTCAACACATTTAAAAAAACCAACAATAAATTATACAAGAAAACTGCATGCAACTAGACACAAAGCAGGGCATGAAATCAAAAACATAATGTTCCCTAGCTTACAAAATCTACTGTTTCATTTCAAATGGCAAAAATGTAACCTCTCAGCAAGATGCATCACAGTGAGAGCAATGTCTTAGCTTTCTGGGGAAAGCACAGCTACAACAGTGCAATGATTGAACAAGAACAAATAAATACTATAAAACGGACTTTAAAAAGACCAGCCTGTGTCTATGGCACAACTCCATAGCTCTGGTTGTTTGGTTAGGTAGTGTATGTTGTTTATTTTGTGAGCAAGCCTCAACTTCATTCATGATGTGCACAGTATGCCATGTTGCAAGTTGTCAAGTTAATCCAAGGATACATTTTTAGCCCTCCTTTCAGTCTGCGGAGGTGCCGGGTGGCAGGCAGTCTCCATAAGCAGCACAGATTTATTGTGTGTCTGAGCAGACATGTCCAAAGGCACTTTGGACACAGGCAGGAGGGTCCTTGTGAGTACAGCCACTACATCCATTGGCTCCTCATAATTCAAGCATTAGATATAAAGACAGTATTGTTTATGATTCACAATAACCTTTTCTATCCTGGAAACAAGAGTTCTGATTGGAAAACCCTCAACAGTCCTCATGAGAGGACTATAAATCCTGGCCAGAGAAACCAATATGGACGATGGCATGGCATAAAAGCAACAATTCCATAGATTGTATATATCTTGGCAGCAATACAGCGGCTGGTTGACTGGTTGGTTTAGGTACTAATGACTGAGGGTAATATACAGATACACAGTCTAAACATCTTTGACAAAAGCTTATAATTAGGTTAACATATATACTGACTTTGCTCTTGTCATCACACTCCCTATGAGACTCAATGAGCAATGTACAACACTCAAAATTATTCAGGTAGAAGAAATGTTATTTGATAAATGTAACATACACAGCAGTCAACAGGATATCAAACAAGCCCAAAATCAATGTGCCATGTGCCAACTGATATAGCTGGATTTCAACATGTCCTAATTTTCTAACCTAACTCTTTCAATTTGAATAATTTGCATTACTACATATTGAGAATTTGGAACAGGGGTTAGTGTACCAAAGTGTTTACATGTTTTAATCAATCCAATACAATAAAACTTAACCCTAAATCAGCCAGGCTTAAACTGATAATCTTTCTAAATATCACTGACAGAATTTGACATATACTCTGGTAAGGCCAGGTGGCTGCCATGTGATTCTCAACAGTGGGTCACTAACATAGAGGTATTCCCATAATGGCTATCAGTGTTTTGTTAGTAAAATCCATGATGTGCAATTGTAAGCATGAGCAAACTACAAATCTATATGAGGTAAATCACATCCATACAACTCTGTAACTCATTCAAATTCTCGCCAAAGGTCATATTACAAGTCAGCAGTAAGTCTTATACTCTCTGGAGCTTTTGAGCCATGCATGATATGGTCTGAGTTACGTGGAGAGAGAAAGGACCACACCTTAACGTTTTGATGGAATGATAGCTCTGCATAGCATAATCCCTTAACACATGTATGCATGACAACATTGTGTGCCTTTCACAAGCACATGAAACATTTTTAAAGACGGTCAGTGCACATCAGTACATGGGGAGAAAAACAGCTTAAGCTATGGCTTACCTGCAAGATTATAAAGCTGACAAGTGTAAGAACACCGACGCACAGGCGAACAAGTACTCACGAGACATGACTCATAGCAATGTACAGTATGTAGGGAAGTATGCAAACCGTTCGACTGTAGGACAAAAATACTGCTCCAGTTACTAAGAACTGTGTCATTGTGTGTTTAAATTAGGCGGCTCTGTTTCCATCACTCCCTGAGTTATCACTTCTACCATCGGACTCTGATCAACCTCAAACATGTATTGATAAAATGTCACAGATGTGAAATGGGTTTGCTGCTGAGCAGTTGCTACCAAACCCTTTAATTTTGCATGAAGTAGCACTGTGGTGCTCATAAATCCATGAACATCCAGCCATTAAAACTGGCTTCAACTAATTTTTGAAGGTGGAAAATTTCTGCAAAGAAATGTTAAATGTTTAGAGCTATATGGCAAATAAAACCCAGGGCTAAATGTCTATAGAAGTGCACAACAAAAACATGAAAATATTCTTCCTATGCAAACTATCCCTTTAAGACCGCTATGTCCTGAAGACATGGTGTTTGCAATCATACCAAATCCACACATATACAGTATGTTCAAGTCAGTGTACAAGAGAGGAGGTTACTGGACTGTTTCCATGGAAAATGTTCAGATACTGACAAGAAAAAATCTCCAAGTGGCACATTGTTAGGTGACTCTCAAAGTTAAAGGTTACGGAAGTGTGGTTTGCCGTGGTACACTGGCTACCTACGGCTTGAGTCCTGAGGGGGTGGGGGGGGGGGGGGGTCACAGAGACGGGCCAGGTTGTCATGGTGTCTTCTTCGCATTTTAATTAAACATACAGTACCTAATCAAATTAGGCCTTTTAAAAAAACAACTTGAATTCGATTTAGTGCAAAAGGTTTTTTGCATCGTCAGTCCCAACCTTTGTTCAAATGTCAAAGGAGAGAAATATAAGCAAGAATCCTAAGCCATAGTACACCATGTCACTGTCATTTGTGTTTACAGGTTCTTCAACTTTGTGAGGCCTCCTCAGTTAAATGGAGGATGATACCGCTGTAAGGCTTTAGAGGCCCATCCTCCTTCTGAAGAGGACAAGCAGATGTCCCTTATTGTCGTCAATCCCGCTGCCTGTTAGAGCAGCCACACGAAGACTGCACAGCTTATGTGGAAAAAGGTAACTAATAAATAAAAAAGTCCTTTAAAAATAAACAAAAAAAAAAAGGCATCCTGCATCTTACAGTAAGCATTCAAACAGTTCTTGCCATCACCAAAACTGATGGTCCAAATGTTTTTGTAAGAGCAGATTCTATAAAGACCAGTGCATCTCTTCAAAGTCCACAGCCTCGTCCAGGTTTGTGTCAGTCTCCAGGAGGCTCATGATCACTGCCATCGCAGCTTCGTCATTGCTAAGACTACTAAGGCCCGGCCCAACTACGCTGTCCAAATCCAGCTGGGAGTTTTCCTCTGAGGTGAGATGGGGTAACAGAAAAAAAAAAAGAAAAATACAAGGTAATGGGGTTATAAAAGGAAAGAATTAACCATGGTCATACATACAATTTAGAAATAAGCTTATTGACAGGATCAGAGAGCATACCCATGAATGATTCTCCTCCTGAGAATGCAGCTTCCTGGGGCTCATCCTCTGAGTTGGATTTTCCTGGTATCTCCATGTCTGTTGCCTCTCCATTTGGTGCCTAGAGACCAGCAGAGGAGCAAATTAGCAACAACATACCAATTAAACACACCAACAAATATTGGGACAAACTAACTGTTTACATTATATTGAAAGGTGACTTGTGTCATTTCAACTTACAGTATTAAGACATTTGACTGAACAACATTTGTAAAACACTTAAAAAAAGTCACACTTCATGTGAGGATTTCCACTGTAAAAATTATAATGTAACATATACCTACATGCCATAAACACTACACACCTGTAAGCATATGTGGTTAATTATCTTAAAATAAACTGAGTATGGACAGTTTTTCAGAAATTACACTAAGCCATTTTAGGCTGCACTAGTCTGCTAGTCACAGTTTTGTGAATGAGAAGGCATTTTTTCGGTGGCTTTTCCACCCCCATTAATGACTGGGACAGATGCACCCATGATCAGACTTACATTGTTGCCAACTTGATTGTGAGTTTGTGGACACTTATCCTGTGGTACATTGAACGGGCTAACGTTACCACTGGAAGGCGAGGAGGAGTTCATCCTAAAAGCAACACAGACACGTCAACCGCACAAAGTAACATCAAGTAACAGTAAAAACACATTAATGTACATGGACAAAAAAAAAAACTTGCTGAATTGCTCTTTGGAATTGTCTATCACATGTATGCATCTCTGTCCCAATTACAAAAAGTAAAAAGAGGACATGCTCTGTTGCGAGGCCACACCTGTTGAAATCCAGCATCTCATTGGCAATCTGGGTCCCAATGCTTCCAGCATAAATCATATTTCCAGGTGTGGTAGAGATGCCTGGTTTAATTGGAAGGGACTTCTTGCCATCTTCAAAACAGAAAAACAACAACATGTACTTCACAGTGTGCTATTGCCACACAATCTGCATTTCTAAATGTCACAAGGCATCAGATCTACCAATGAGCTTATATCTTTATAGACCATTTGAACTGACCTTCAGAAGTCTTGGAATTGCTTGACTGTTCAGACTTGTTTCCCGACCGACTGGTTCGACTGAGATCGTGCCTTGTCATGTGATGAGAAAACAGGTGAGGATGTATATTCATCTCAGGTACAAAGATATTTAAGTAATGCACACAGGGACTGAAGCATAATACTCACGATATAACGGTGTTAGTTGACACTATGTATTCTACTTCTTTGGTCCAGGGATTTACAAAACTAAACCACTGACTTTGCAGAGTGACAAAAGAGCCATGTTTTGTTTTGAACTTATAGCTGTTTGTGTCTATTTTCTCTTTACTCCGCAGCACTGTGGAAGAAAAAGTATTAAAATTTGATCATTGAAAAATGCCAATGAATCCAAGACATTTAGAAGAAAGGTAAACGGTATGAGGTCACTCAAGAATGTAATTTACCTTTTCGATGTCTGTCAGCTAAATGCGGTAAGTCGTCTTGATGGAAGTACTCATAGCATGACGTCCCAAGCAATTCCTGGGGAAGATAACCAAGAATGGTTGTTGCTCTGTGGAAGAAAAGACAAAAGTTAAGTGTTAAAAGATACAAGCCTATCATGTTTGCATGAATTACTGGAAGATCTAATTGATTATTTAGAATACTGTATGTATTCAAATTTGTAAAGATTTGTTTGCACTTTGATAACAAGTCTTTTCTTGTTGATCAGTGTGAAAGATGTTAGAAATGTCTCAATAATAATACATCATGTTAACAAAGCCATGCACAAAGAAACCCTCTACCACCCCCTTATTGAAATTCAGTTCTACCTTTGATCGACAAATGTGAATTTGCCATCCATGGCATAGCGTGTGATGAACTCTGTGGGTTTAACTCGCACTTCTCCATTAACCTGGGGAGGTGTGTGGGAGTGCACGCGTCCCACTGCCACCAGGCAGCTGAAATGGGGGCTATCCTGCTTGTCTGCCTCCCCCTCCCCCTCTGCTCCCAACTGACTGGTAGGCCAGCTGCGCATGTAGCCTGTACAGTGGACTGTGCAGTACTTCTGTAACTCTGTAGGCACATGCAGACACAAATCACAATATACATAAAAGCACAAAATTAAATAAATGTATTCCTTTACACCCGGGCTTTTCAAAGTATGACACTGTGGGCACAGCGTCATGCTTCAACTTCCCCCACTGTCATAGTTTGAAGTCATTTCAGTTTTTTCCCTTTATGATCACAGGTTTTAAATGCATTGCAAATATTTGTATATGGGGCATTGTGAGCCTTAGTAATTAGTAAAAATAACTATTTTTTCTCAAGTTGTACAATAAATATTAACAGATTTTGTCACTCCTCTTATTTATATAGAGGATAACCATGCTCTACAGCTTGGAATTACAGTTACCATAAGTCTTTGGGAGATGTAAATAGGAAGTATAATGTTGCCATGGATTCAAAGTTGTGCCATGGGCTACAACATTTTGGCAAATTAGCCCCATTAAAAGGACGCTGAATTAGCTATTAGTGGTTCCTTTTTACAATGTGCTCAATGTACACACAACTATCGCTAATTGGGTTAAGATTTTATATAATGAACAATTTCCCTACCTTTCTTTTTGGAGGTGCTGGCTTGGAATTCCTTCTCCTCCACTTTGACAGATATTTTGTTGTACTTCATGCGGCAGAAGAATGAGCGCCGTGCGCCCGAACAAAGCCGCGCCGCACTGACAGGGAGATCAGACTGAACCTGCAGACCGGCTGGAGACATGACAGGAGTGTAAATGTACACTCTCTCTCCGTCTCCCTGTCACACATACACACACACACACACACACACACACACACAGAAATAATTGGTTTACTTTTAGCATCTATAAGCCGTTCACGAGGGTATAATTCAGAAGCTGACAGCTGCTCCTTCACTTTCCCCATGTCCTTTGGGTGTATATAATCAAGTAGGCTCTGTCCAATCAGCTCCGCCTGCAGAAAGAACAAACAGCTTATCAAACTGACCTAAACACACTTCCCATGGTGATAAAAAGAAATGTCAAAACCATTCTGCATCTAAGGCAATTCCTGCTGACAAATAACAAATTTAACAAAGTACACTGATTGTGGACAGCTGACCCCGGAGCACACCAGATATCTTGTGGAGCAGAGCAGATTTAGATTGACTTGAGAATGAGGCAGAAAAAGCAACGGCTCATTTCTCAAAAGCTTTCTTGCAGGGCAGCATATGAATGTCCTTTTACTCCAGTAATCAAAGATATATTTACATCAAACTGTGCTCCAACGGCCAATGTGTATGCACCAACATCTTTGTTTTTACCATCAAAGCTGTCATGTGTACTGAGGATTTCTGTCCAGTGAGCATTTCGGATATAACTTGATTATAATCTACAAATATATGATGTTCTTTTTTTAATGACATAAAGCCAATATGATCATCAATTTTGTATTTCTAAAGTGTACTTCTGTGTGATCTGTGCACACAACGCCAAATGGCCCACACACACGCACTGGTGCCAAGACAACACAACCCATCTGGTGTGTCCGGGTTTCCACATGAACAATGATGCTGCAGATACAGTAACAAATGTAAAAGCGTTACCCGACTATAATTTAATATCTTCGTGACGGACTCTGAGACAAAAACTATTTTCCCACGATCACAGCCCACTACAAACAGGAACCCATCTGCAGCCTGCACGACAAAGAAACATGGGGGGAAATAGGGGGATCCAATGTGACAAGACAAAAAGTAAGAGGCCATTGAGTAGATTTTTGTTTGCATTTTATATATATATATATTTTTTTTTATTCTATTCAATATAGTTTTTAAACAAAATAGAATAGAAAATACTATATACAGGATTTTTTCATTATTAACATGAAAATTCAGTGCATCACACTACCTTCTGTTACTGACAATCAACTACAAGGAGTACAGCCTGACACAATGATTGAAATTCAATGCATGTTAAGAATTTTTATGTACGTATGTATGTAGTTTTGATGATGTATGTAGTTTCAGATTAACAGAACCTACCGTACAGCAGGGGTATTAAGTTTAAGTTTACAGCCTAATTGGTGGCTTTTGAATGTAATATTTAAAACATGCTCAAGTGATTTCCATGTTATGAGCTTAGTTTTGGATTAAAATCAATTAGCACATGACTGAAGCAATTATCTTGCAAATGGTAGGTTTACCTTGAGGACAAGGTGTTTGAGCTCCTCGTCGGGAAGGAATGACGGTTTGTAGCTGGCTTCAGAAAATGAACTTCCGGAACCTGAAAATATAGACAAAAAAGCCAGTCCAGTGTGAAATTTCTATACTGCATTTACACATTAGGTTTCGTTCCAGTTTATTACAACCTGGGTCTTATGTTCAGAGTTTTAGGCTTCAGCGCTATCGGTAACAATGTTGTACTCACTAAGTTGACTGTTGAGACCTGGGAACGTGTTAAAATTGCTACAAACAAGTCAGATGGCGCAAGAAGCATGTGCAGCGTGCGATTAGAACGGTTTTGAACAAACCCTCGGGTTAGCCAGACTTATATGTAATAGAAAGTGAAGGCAAATAGTAAAAATATTAAAACCGTCAGTCACAGTTTACACACAAACTCCCTCATTCAGCTTGAACCTGTCACAGAGACCGAGCGCAATGCATCACTCACTGAAAACCAGCCCACTGGAGGGGAAGACTATATGCAACCAAGGGCTGAAATGCTGACAAAATGCCCGCAGCTTTCTAAAAACATTAGATTTCATCAATACCTTTGAGAGATTTGAGGTGCTGCACAGCCATTCTGAGTACAGTGAGTTTGTCCAGTTTACGCAACATGGGGTTACAAGTAGGGATCATGGCTGATAGTTTGTCAATGAGAATGTTCATTTTGTCCCGCCTCCTCTTCTCAATTTGGCTGTGTGGTTCCCTGCAGATACATTAAATAATTAATAATTTAAAACATTTTGGAATGTTATAAATGTGGTGGTGTCAAACATAACCTACCTGAAGCATTTAATTTTGACATGTTGGTCCTCTCCATCTAACCTGCAGAGCAGAAAAACTGACATTTGAAATGTATTTATGCTAAGCAACGATATGCTAATGCAAAATATCACAAAATAAACAGGTCAGCTCTGAAAGTCCATAGTTAGCACACCTGTTTTGGTTGTCTTCCATATCTGCGTCATGGAGGGAAGCAGATTTTGTGTCCCTAGGAAGAAAATTCATGACCATCAAGAGCAATTACCAACAGTTTAGGTCACAGGATTAATGGGATTTTGTGTGAACCAAATTAAAGCAGTCGCACTACATACTGGTTGTCCATGCTGCCCTTACGCTTCCGGGGCATCTCCATGCTGAAGGACATGCCAGCAGATGAGGATGGGGTCATCAGGCTGGACAAAGACATAGAGCTGCAATGGTTTTCCTCAACCAGCACATCTTCTGAAACACACAAGACACAATGAGCTGTAACCGGCTGAGAGGGGTGCGGACTTGATTTAATTTGCAAGCATCAATACATTCACAGAACAATCTTTCTGTTCATACAGGGGGAATCTGTTACACCACCGATCGTACAAGTGTGGAGAAATAGCAACAGCTCGCTTACCAATCCATTTTAGAGACATGACATTTTAATACTATAATATTACACATGTATCAGCCCAAGTGTGGTTTCCCAGGATTGGGAACATTGGTAATGCATCAACACTTATTGCAATAATCATTGGAATACATGGCTGTGGGGTTGTTGCAAAGATAAACCTCATTTACGCTTCCGTAATGAAGGTAGTGGAGCTCAGAGAAGAGCCATAGACCAATTGATTAAGCAACTAATCCTTTCATCCCTACGTCTCACTCCAGCCAAAAACAACACATTAGTGCTAGTCAGCCTTCAAACAGAAATGTACGTGCTGTCAATGCCTGGATATTGGTGCTTGCCCACATAGGCCTTTATTTGAATGGATGCAAATAGCACGTTAATCGAGCTTACTGAAGCCCAAGCTGCTGTGGTGAAGCTGTTCAGAGACAAGACACAGCAGCTCTGTTGCCTCCCTCTCTATTTCTCCACAGCCTATTCTGGCAAGATGTGGAGCTGCCAGGGCCTCAGACGTTTGCGAGCGTATGTGTGGGAGAGAAAGTCGAGAGAATGGCATGAGACAGACCAAATGCAGCTGAAATCCATGGCACCTATTTTTAACTCTGCACTCTCCTCAGGCCCTGTGACCCAAATAGCCATTAACACAACAACCTGATTTTTATCCTGCTGCCCCTGTCCAGATCTGTTGCATTACAGGGTTACAGTAAAGGGAGCTAGATGACTGGACATAAGGTCATACATACATCCCACGGCCAACTCCCATAATCTGTCTCTACTGCTCACGTGTGTCATTAACTTGCTCATTCACTCAGCCCTTGAATAAGCTCCTGCTTCGCTTAAATAACCCCACAAGCTGTGCTGCATGTCCTGCTCACACCGTCAACAGTAATATCACCACAAGCAAAATGGTGATTGGTTCATCATATTTAAATTGGTTCATCATTTAAATTTCGTCTATTCAGCTTTGCTCTCCCATAACATTAACAGACTCCTGGTGGACAGTTAAAAACATAAAAATATAAAACATTTTGTTTTTATATTCCACGCATTAATCTTTCTTGTCAAAACACGGGGGCCAACGATACCCACAATGCAACTGGACTGCAAACAAGAGGTCTAGTAAACTGACTTCTTTCTAGCACCACACCCCAAGATTTGTTTCATTTTCAGTGTCATCACTCGAGGCATTTTATCAGATTTCATGCAGCTTCCTCTGGAACCACAAAATGCTTTGTTCAACATATGCATTAGTGCTCCCTAAGAGCTGTAAACAAACTTTGACGTGTGGAATTAACGTGGCTCCCCTTTAACTGTTTCAAAAGTGCATACCAAATATTTTGTTGGCTCAATACACAAATGAACAGCAAATTTGTTGGTCATGGAAGAAGTCGACATGGGTTTGCTGACGTTCCAATAGTTTCCCAGTATTTTACTGAAAGTAGCGATAGTTTACTTGTGTCTTTGGGGAAAGACCACTACACAAAACTGGTTGTAATCTGTGTTGTGGTAAATGACTTCACAGCGTTGTATATTCAGTAAACGCAGTTTGACGGCACAACGTCTCTGTGACTAACATTTTGCCAAGTATCTCAGCAGTGTACATATTCTTAAAACTAGAAAACAAAATACAAACTTGATGAAAAAAAGAAAGATACAAATACAATAGGTCTGTTGCATTATGATTAAAAGGTGACCATTTGAGCTGTGACCAATAACTGAAGATGATGATCCTGCTGTTTGACCTACATTTGACCATGTAACTCCTCACAACACATGACCTTAACCGGTTTCAGCAGCAAAAATAACTTTTACACTGGATCACTCTCTTTATCAAGCTAGTATTCATCGCAAATATGCTCAAAATATATAAGGTTGCTGATCTCATGACATTTTGTTTTCCTTTATAACTGCTTGGATATCTTGGCAACCTAAGGCCCACTGTTTCGTTCACTTTGAGCCCCGCGAATAAATGAAGACACCGAAACCACAATAAAAGACGCTCCTTCAGCAGCTGATCGCGTGTTCATCCTCACGGTTACGGGAAGGAGTAGTTGGCTGACTTCAGGCGGGTTTAAAGGGCTGCTCGGCGGCGGTTTGACGCCTGCTTCGTCCCAGCGAACATTAGATGAACAAACAGCGGAAGCGTCGCGGCGACTTATCCAGTTTGGTCTAGACAGCAGCGATGCTAGTTCAACACAACTTGACACCAGCTCTATCGGAAAGCATGAACTATTACAGTGTCAAGAAACATCCACGATGACGGGCAGTAAGCCCCCCCCTCCTCCTCCAACGGACTGCGCTGGTTGCCCTGGTAAACAGGCCGTGCTATCATTGCTAAGCTAACATTTGCGTGGGTTTAGTCGTTTGGGGGAACAGTAGCAGGCGCTGAAACATACAATTTACATGTAAATAGCGTCATCCTGAATGATATGCCGAGGTATGGCCATATTCTGCACAATACGCTGACGACAAACCAACGTAGCGCAGAGTTACATAAATGGCGTAGAGGTCGAATTTGCTCTACTGATCTACTGACCTACTTTTAACAGCGCAAAGTTACTGTCAACCGGTGGCAAAACAAAAACACCGCCGCACTTCGCTCTTCGCTGCTCAATCTCAATGCCGCACAAGCGTTAGGCCTGCCAGTGGGAACACTCAAACTGGTAAATAGGTTTTATAGTGTTTCAATTACCTTCCGGCTCGCCTCCCGCTCTGTCACCGACGCCAGCCGCTGCATTCCTGGCCGACATGGCTGGAGCCGGAGCCGGAGCCGGAGCGCTGGGGCCCGGGACTCCGATGCATGGGTGAGGCGGTCAACTACTCCGCGATGTCGCTGTGTTAGACGGACAGGTCGTGGGGGAGCCGAGGCGGCGGCAGGGTGATGTACAAATGTCTTAGTTTTCCCAAATGAAGAAGGAAAAAAAAAAAGAGGGAGCGCACGCCGGAACGTGCACAAAGGTGGATGTGTGGGGGACAGTCTCCTCCTACCGGCTTCACCGCTCCTGTGCTCCCCTCAGGGAAATCTTGCTTCTGATTTAATTTAATTTAATCGAAAAGAATGTATCCCACTAATTGAACAAATCCAGGATGGTCAAAAGAAAATAAATTACACAACAACAACAACAAAGAAATAAAAGCGATATGGATTCACGTTAAGGTACATTCATTCAGTATCACTGCATATCAGATCTGTGAAGTATTTGTATAAATGAGTGCAATTTTTCAAATGTTTATATCGGTCTTTTATTCGTCTTTATGTGTCTACCCAAATATTTTTATTTCGTACACTTCTGCTCGTCCATTCTATGTTGGAAGGAATAGCCATATCAACAACTCCAGCTGCACTGAATTCTGAAAACTCAAGGCAGGAAGACCCACAGACAAGCAGCAACTGAAGGCGGTTGCATTAAAAGCCTGGCAAAGCATCTCAAAGGAGGAAACTCAGCATTTGGTGATGTCCATGGGTTCCAGACTTCACTGACAGCCAACTGCAATACAAACCCTGACTGCTCCCTGTGGGGCTGTTCTTCTCACCTGATGGAGCCGTACTGCAACTTCCAGTGTGCAGTTCCTTCGCCCTTCTAAACAAGTCAAGTTACATAAATAAGATAATTTTCAACACCACTTTAAATCCTGACATCAGATTCTGTAGTCAATGTTCGGCTAATTTATTTATTTATACTGTATATACAAATACAGGGAGTACAGATAACTGATCCAGGGCTTTGTGGTTTGGTGTCAGCAGAACCGCCTCCAGATCAATGCAGGGAAAACCTAAGAGCTGGTGGTGGATTTCTGCAGGTGTAAACACTCTCCTCCTGCACCAGTGAACATCCAGGGAATGGACATCAAGAGGGTGAAATCTTACAAGTACCTGGGTGTTCACCTGAACAATAAACTGGACTGGACCGACAACTCTAATGCACTGTACAAAAAAGGACAGAGTAGGCTCTATCTCCTAAGGAGACTCAGGTCATTTGGAGTACAGGGGACACTGCTGAGATTTTTTATGACTCACTGGTGGCATCAGCCATTTATTATGGTGTGGTCTTCTGGGGCAGCAGCATCTCGACTGCTGACAGGAAGAGACTGAACAAGCTGGTCAAGAAGGCCAGTTCTGTCTGTCCTGGGATGCCCCCTTGAGAATGATGGCTAAGCTATCAACTCTGATGGAGAACACATCCCACCCCATGCAGGACTTTCTAACAACACTGGGCAGCTCCTTCAGTGACAGACTGCTTCACTCGCAGTGTGTGTGAATGAGAGATACCACAGGTCCTTCCTTCCTGCTGCGGTCAGACTTTACAACCTTACAACCAGCACTGCACACCGTAGCCCACACACCCAGAACTGAGAACTCACACAATGTGCAATACTAATATTCATATGTACCTCACACAATGTCTGGTCTACCTCACATATGTGCAATAGTGTAAATTCTGTAGTTTTTGTATATATACACACACTTTTAGCTTATATTTTTATTTTATTTTTGCATTCTATAATTATTTACTACTTGTTTTTGCACTATCACATTTGCTGCTGTAACACTGCAATTTCACCACTGAGGGACTAATAAAGGTTTGTCTTATCTTTCCTTTTTAGAACATATACTTCTCTTCAGTCTTCCTCCTGCAGGCACACACTTTACAACCCATTCTGACTACTGTATATAGGTTGCAGAGGTCTTTAAACTCGCTTTCTCCCTGACGTCAAGTTTTTGGGTTGTGACAAGCAGTCTCTCTTCCCAGCAGTCCTGTAGGGCACGCTAACTGAAGTGAGGTCACTGCAGTTAAAAAAAAAAACACAAAGTTTCCTAAGATCGTAAAGGCTGGCCACTGAGCGTTTGGAGCACTAGAGGAATATGTCCTGGATAATTGACGGGATAATTTCCGTAGCGGCGGCTGAGGTCAGGCATGGGTCTCCCCCCCCCACCCCCCCCCTCTGTCCACAGTCCACACATACAGTCTGAGCCCCTCATCTGCCCTTCCTCCCATCATCATAACATCTTGTTTAATTGTAGTTTTTCCCTTGCCTCCACAATTTGCCCCAACTTTTGGTCACACTCCTCATGTGTACCCATTCTGGTCTGGTCTCCTGCGGAGTTATGGCCACTTCTTGGAGATAATGTCTTCTCACCGGCGGCTGTAAAGGTGGTTTTAGGACTGGCCTCTTGTCCCAAAAAGAGACTCTTGACCTTAACTGTTATAATTAGCAATATGTACACTGGCAAAGCAAGTACTATACACATAATGGAAACATAACAAGGTAAATACAGAAACACAGATGAAAAGAGCAAGGCAGTTTTAGAGGTGTCTTGATAAAGCACAATGTGTAATTTTTGAGCTGTGCTAAGTGCCTCTTAATGGCGACCACTTACAATAGCCTAGACCTGGACAGGTCAACATGTGCAACTGCAGTTTGCTACACTTTTCAGATTTGAGTAGATCAAGATACATGCTTTATTAACTAGAAAATGGCGTCACTTCTGATAAGATGTAACTTAAGCTAAATGGTTCACTACAACACTTAAGAGAAAACAAGTTTATATCAAAGCTGCTGACTTGATTGATATTTCTGGTCACTTGAATGCAGAAGAAAAAGCCTGAAACACAACCATGACAAATTATCCCGTGTTGCTATGGCTAGGTTTTAGCAAATAGTTGTCTATTTACACATCTGGCATTCCTGTCATCTGATGAATTTAAGTCTAATATTCACTTCCTTTATGATTTGTTTTAGTCTCCAACAACTCCTGAGAAAAATATCTGCTATATGCTCCACTATATTCACCAGTTAGTCACTAACTTTGTCTGACTGCCAGTTGGTGCTGGGAGTCAGCCCTTTTACATTACACTTAGTCATTTGATCCGTTGTTTATATAAATATAATAATCAGTGCAGCTTTAAATAGAATCATAAACGTATCATATTGACATTACATATCATGTGGACTAAATGGATGGACTTTTACTTGTATAGCGCCTTTCAACCGTAATAACGGTTCCCAAAGTGCTCTAACAGTAATCTAAGCTCTAACAAGTAGTGTACTTCACCCATTCACACAATGATGGCAACGCAACTGCCATGCTGGCCTCCACCGGGAGCAATTTAGAGTTCAGCGTCTTGCTCAAGGACACTTCGATATGTGGACAGGAGGAGCTGGCATCAAACCACCAAGCCTGGGATTAATGGATGACCGTGCTACCTTCTGAGCAACAGCTGCCCAGCAATACCGTGCTGGGCCAAAACAAAACAATGATATGAAAGACTGAAATGCTGCATAGAGCTCAGAAATCTCTACTGTTTCCTTTATTGCTCAATTGTTTCCTCATTTGTTTCCTCATCATTATTTCCTCTTATTTGCCACTGATATATTTCTGTCTTGTTCACCTGCTCCTAAATCAATGGCCCTGACTCTCTCTCTCTTTGCCTGTATGTGGCACACTGCAGCATGGATTTCTGTTATCATGAGCTCTTTTTATTCACCCCCCCCCCAGTTGTGCTGCTCTTACAGCGTCAGCTTCAGCATTCTCCATCTAGGCCCAGCCAGCACAGCGTGTTGGAGACTTGCTCTGTGGGTGGGAGGCGGTTGCATGTGAGGCACACTCTGGGCCGCGTGCTGTAGGCTTTTCCCCCCTTTAAACCTCTGTAGATTTTGTCTTAGCTCATTCCATTTTTCTCTCAGTTCCTGCAGTGGGGGAAAACTTTACGGCAAGGTTTATTTGTTCTGGTTTGGTGTCGGTTCTCACATGTCCTTGGCAGGCTTTCATACCTCCATGACAGTAGCCGGGATTGCGAGAGATTATCATGATATCATGTGCATGTGTGTGTCCAGTGACCTGTTCACACTGATGCCATTGCAGCACTACCAGCACTACCTGCTCCGAGCACACAATGTATATTTGTGCATTATGTGCAATATTGCCTGTCATTGTTAATGTTGGAGCAGCAAAGTGCTTGACTGCCAGTGCATTTCCCCGCCACAACGCTTTGTTCTCCAGCATCTAGAGACTCATCTTTCCCCTCTCCCTCACCTCATTTGTGTGTCTGTCTTGTTTATGTTCCTCCTCGGAGAAACCTTGTTGGAAGGAGCGTGAGGCCTACAGTTCAACTGTTGATTTGAGAGAAATGAATGAGGGTTTTAAGATGAGGGGAGGGCTTGGGGGAAGGAGGGGGGTTAAGTGAAAGGCAGAGTGGGAGCTGAGCTGTTTCCATCTGACTGTTTCTACTAATCCTAAATTGCAGCCACTGGAAGACAGTGACCTCCTCCTAACATGTGTTCACTATTAATCCAGACGTGGTGAGAGAAGGTCTGTTTTCACCAGCAGAAAAAGATGAGACAGGAGAGGAGTTGTGCCTCAACCCTCCTATTATTCGCACCATATTTATGCACGTGTGTGTGTGTGCGCATGTATTATTAAATATGATACCACACATTAGTTGTGAAAATGAACACATCATCTGTATTTTTCATAAACACTTGCCTTGTGAGCAGTACATCATTTTAATTTGTAATATGAAAACAATGATGTCATATTAAATTGGAATAACACCAATAATGTTCTTCAACAAAGAGAAAAACAGAAATATTGCGATTACAGATGTACAAAAGTTCTCTGAGGACAAATGAAGATAAAGTAGTTTTCTGCTGTTGAAACAAACTTGAGTGTATTATTGGTAAATAGAAGTGGTTGAGTCATTCCCTTTTCTTTCCAACCGCGATTGGAGATTATATATTCAATTTCATGTCCACAAATATGCTCTGTGGTTAATTAAAGGGCCAGCGATTTGTTGCCTGGGTCAGCAAAAGCTTTGACACATTGGATCAATTTAATGGATGATGACCTTTCCTTCCCCCTTTCCTTCATTTTTTCCCCTAAATCTCTCATTCTCACTAAAAAAGACATAAATCTGAGGATTTATGCTCTTAACTCTACCTTGCGCATTCTTTTGTCTCTCCTCTCTTCATTCATCTCTCTCTTTTGCTCTCCACACTGCTTCATATTGCCATATTGAGCGACATGATTTTTGCTGTGAACGAGAGAAAGTGCAGGGGATCCAGGGTGCGTTGACATCCAGCTCATCCATGTGATGTACGAGATGGATGTAGAGGGATGCAAGCCTCGTTCCAATGTTTGGGAGGCACATAAAGCATATTACAGAAGGGCTGTAAAAAGAGTCAACATTAGTGTCCAAATTTAAAACATGTCCCAGGTCTCAGCTGTCATTCGCAAGGGAATTTCTTGCCCCCCTCTCTTCTCCAGAGCTTTGGCAGAGAAAAATAATAGAACAACAGAGGAGAGGGAAACTGGCAGCATGTACGTTCCCAACATGCAGACGTTGTTAGTCTGAGACATCGTGTGCAGTGTTTTTTTAAAGTGTTAAAGATTGGGCATCACAATTAATCAAAGCAGGCCAATATGGTGGATAAAATATTCAACAAGTACCACACCAAGGCAAAGGCAAGAGGCCAATGTGATTACATTTTTGCATAAATTTGTTATCCTTTAAAGGGCCACCCAAATTACAAATAAACATATTTTTCTACTTAGCCTTACAGATATTTTCAGTTAAATTTCTGTTGCCTCCCCAATAGATTTGAGATGAATGGCATTTCATTTGTGGTGCTCAAAACATTGAGAAATTACATTTGAAAAACTCAACAGCAGCTCTTATTTCTCAGACCTCACTGTCAACAATTTTCACTTGACCTATTTTCTACCAAAGAAAACATTCATATGAAAACTGTTGACAGCAAGGTCTGTGGATAATCCAAAGTCACCAGGACATTGTTACTGGAAAGACACGCTGCTGTTGAGTTTTTCAAATGTAATATTTTAATGCTTTGAGCTGCACAAACAATATTTCATTTTTATCTATTAGATTGTGGTGAGGAGGGGTTGATATCTAGGGGTTGATATCTCAAAGCCTTAAACTTAATAAAACCAATCACATCTACATGGCCAGAGTGTGGGTGACCTGGCTCTTTAAAAGAAAACGTAACGAAAGCCTCTCAAACTATGATGGCACTCTCCGTTTCACATGTGTCTGATATGTGATCATTTACTGTATGCCGAGATTTATTTAGATTGTGTGTTCATGTAAATGAAAACTTTTGTTAAATAGAAGACTCCTCCACCATTAACATTAATGATGCATAATGATGTCTAGAACATATTAAATCTATATTTTTACAGGATAAACATTCAACACCTAAAGTGTGGTGCATTTTAATTGCCGTCCTGATCATCAAACCCCACAATCAGCCTTACACTATCCCCATGAAAGACCCATATAGACACTGAATGTCCAGCAGTGCAGGCAGCTTCAAGTAGCAATCCAAATATACAGAGGTATTCTCAAACAGCACTGGCCTGCCAAATACAACACTCCTATTTATTTATGTATTTATCTGGATTTCCTGTATACTTGTTGAGATGTCGGGCGCTGTGGGCTGTGCTATCTGAGGCCCGCTTGACAGGGGTTGGCTAGCCTTGGCCAGGCTACGCCGTGTTGCATTAAGGCTGGGTTATTTATCCTGGGGGCTCATAATGATGCTGCTGTCCCGGTCCCTGAGACTGCTCTGTTCTCTCAGCCGCCTCCAGCCATTTGTAGGATGCTGGGCCTGACAGGTCCCCTCTGGTGTGCCCACCAGGAATGTTGCACTGAAGCTGCAGATACATATAGGTCAGGAGTGGGGCTGGGGCTTACTTTGTGTGTTTGCATTGAGTAATTTGTGATTTTGTTCCTCACCCAAGAATGCTGGTGGTTCTTTAGTGTAGTTCATCAAACGCAGTACTTTAAAGTTACCTCACTTGAGCCAAGTGCACAGTTGGAAATGGAGTATCCTTAAATGCTTCACTCATAATTCTACACAAATGTTAGCATGCTAAAACGCTAAACTAAGATCGTGAACATTGTAAACATTATACCTGCTAAGGTATGTTAGTATGTTCCATAGCATTGTGAGCATGTTAACATGCTGATATTAGCATTTATCACTGCTGTGCCTAAGAACAGCCTTATAGAGCTGTTACCATGGCTGTAGACTCTTAGTCTGGTTGAACTCATTGATCATTTGATTAAATAGTATTCTATACCTTTTCTTTGATACGGTTAGATCTTTACCACAGCAGACATTTTGAGTCATCAAACACAGGTACAACTAATTTATTAATAATGGCTCTGTTCAGTGCCCATAATACCAATAATCCAGCATGTATAATATCACAGCCCTGGAAGTGGAACACCTGAATGGAATGCAGACATTGCTAATGTTATTAGTTACTTATGTGCATTTTCTGCAATGACAAGTCAAAATGTTGACTGTGAGGAAAGCCTGTGCTGTGAGATAACAGAGCAGCAATGACAGTCGTGAATGAGTGAGATGAGAATTTGTATTATTGCCAATGTGTAAAATTCCTCTTATTAAACACATCCATTTTCAGCCATTAGCTTACTGTCTCTTTCACTGTTAAATCATTTTTATTTGGCAACCAGGATTTGGCTGAATTTAGCAACAACATGTTTGTAATTATGTTTTTTCCCCACAATCACCATAATGTAGAAATCATAATTTTCTGCACATGTGAAAAGTTCTTGGTTCCTCTTGACTTGGATTTCATATACATGCATTTCAGATACACTCTGAAAGGATGTGATGAATGAAAGTGATGTGCTGTGTGTGTGTGCGTGTTGCTCTCTCAAAATGAATATCTGACAGGCTTGTTGGTCTTTATGTGACATTGGCATGTACGTTAGATTTACCCTGGGATACTTTAAGGACAAGGTCAATATAGGGTTTGTGTGTATACAGTGTGTGTTCCTTGTAATTACAAAATTATAAGGAGGAAATGTTTCTCTAATTACTTGCAGATAGTCACAGCAAAGACTAGACTGTACAATGTTGTAATGCTGTTTTAAAGCACTGTAAAGGCCTTTTCACACCAAGTCTAATTTCTTTCAAATATATTGAAATCAATGGGGAATCCTTTGCCCATTAAATCAAAACTGCTACATACCACAGGTGATGAGTATGAAAATATTTTTTTCATATGGAGGATAAGGACACGTTCCCCTTCAGATCTGATCAGCATACCTCATGGTTTGCAATGGCTGTTGTCAGCTGTCACACAATGTCATGGTGACATTTCATGGTATGTTACTTGTTATCCTGTTATTCTGTTATTCCCTCGTTGACCTTGTGGATCACGTCAGCCAGTCCTGTCAGTGGGGACCCGTGTTGCGTCTTGTTGGACATCTGCCTTGCATGTCTCAACAACATTTACACTTATTGATGCTGGCAGAAATATGCCTGATTTTGGCAGATGTTCAAAGTATTTGACAGTTGCTAAGATGGTAAAAGAACATTGGTTCATTTAAATATAAATGAATAACAGATTTTTCTACATTATTTCAAAGCGTTTGTAAGATGATAAAAAGTTCTTTCACTCACCTAAAAACCAAACAAGCATATTTTAAAACTGGAAAGTACACAATGTTTATTAATTAAAAAAAACACCTTGAAAAGACAGTTGCCACTGATTTCAACTTCTGTGCCAGGTGTATTTTACTACAACAAATATGCTGCTGAGTAGCCTTCTGCAAGGCCAAAATAGACAGGAGGATGGAAACACGAGGGAGCAGTGTGCTACCAAAGGCTCCTTCCCCTTCAATTTGCACTAAGAATCTTTCCTAGCCAGAGGCTGCTTTCAGCTCTATAAGCAAGCTGAATATAAAAATCTAAATAAACATTCTGACACAAATGTGATTCTGCTGTGGACTACATGACTCGGGGAATGGGAAGTATGAGGAATGTAAACAGAGTTATTTTCCTCGATGAATATTTGTTGCCCAGCTTTGCCCACATGCTCTCTCAATATGTGCATATGGTTCAGCATAAAGTGTTCATGCCAAAATTCATCTCATACATCCTGCCTTCCCGTTCCCCCTCTCTCTCTGCCCAATGTCCAGCTCTGCCTCTCACTTCAACTCCCTTCAGGCTCAATCAGTCTCATCACACGTTTCACACTGGGCTGAAAAGGCATAGGTCACCTTTTAAAAGTAAAAGGGTCTATCCAGGTTAGTTCAACCTGGAAAATTACCCTGGTCAAGATTGGGGTTAAAGGAACATCTTATACACTTATTCGCTTTCTTGCTGAGAGTTAAATAAGAAAACTGATGACTCTAATGTCTCTACGGAAAACATGCCAGCAGTCGGTTAACTTAGCTTAGCATAAAGACTGTTAACAGGGGGAAACGGCTAGCCTGCCTGCTAAGTTAACCAGTTGCTTGCATGGAGCGTCCTATTTACTGCACATTCCTGAGAGTGGTGTCGGTGTTCTCTGTAAGAAGTAAAAATTCCCTTAAGATGTGGGTCAAGCTCTGTGATGCTAGGCATGAAACTTCATTATTCAGTACACAAATGTGACAAAAAACCCTGCACTGTACAAGGATGCTGTTGCAGAGTTTTATTCTGAGAGAAAAGGTTAATTCAAATGCTATGTGTAGCTGACAAGATGAAAAGGATCTGATTCATCTATCACGGTGCCCCTGCCCCATTCTACTAACTGCTAACAAAAGTAGACACATTTCAGGATGTAGACTAAGAAATATTAGGGCCATTCAGCAGCTTTCTTGGAAGCAGTTGTTCTTTTCCCCACTAATGACATCTGATTCTGCAAGTGAACAAACCAAATCGAACACTAGTGAATCTGGACAAACTGTACACACACAGTTTCTGAGACACTGTGGCTGGGCAACATTTAGTCTGCGATGTGTCTGATGTAGCTACAGGCGCTTGACAAACACAAGCAACTAGTCATTGGGTAAAACAGATTTGACTGGCTGATATTCCACCATGGGTCAATAATTGTAATAGATATTAATCATAATTGCAATTGTAATAATAAGCATATGGTGACACTTTACGGCCATTTGAACAAAGAAAAATAGTTGCAACATCTTGCAATTTCCACCCAGGGTACCCTGGAATGTCAAAATGGGATTCTTGTATACATTGCCATATATTTGTCATGGTAGTCAAGATTTGATGTAATTAAATATTTTTTGCAGTTAGTGATTGATCCTGTATGTGTGCTGTTTCTACTGTTGGATAGTAATTCTGACCCAACATACAGTATTCCCCAGCAGCACAAATAAGTCTCTCTCAACTCACAATTAATGATTGTTCACAGTTTGTTTTTCTATATTCGATCTGTGTTTTTACACAGCCTATGCAGGAGCACTAGTAAGCTGTAAAAACACTACCGCCAAATCACAGCAGTGCATCTTATGAATAGCACATATTTTGAATTAAATCTGGACCATTGCACTTTAAATGTTTTGAGTCTTTTGGTTGAATCTTAACTTGATGCCTCCATAAAAAATAACTTTAAAGTGTGTGCTATTTTTTTTTCAGACGTTTTAATATTTTTTTAGCTGACTTTCACTTAATTATCAGTGTGTCCCTTTAAAATTGTTCTGTTGTTCTGATTTATTTCTCTCACAATTGCCAAGGCACAAAAAGCGTTCCCAAAAGGCCAGTAAACTGAAATGAGAAATGAACTACTCTAACTACCATGTGTGGTGCTGGATACTGTATATAAGACATCTGTATGTCTACAGTTTGCACTGTAACATTGTGTTAAATTAGAACAGTTTATACAAGCAGGAAAAAATCCAATGCCTTGTAAATTGCCTTGTAAATGGCAGCAGGATACAGGCAAATTTTGCTATCACTTGTGTCAGCAGAGAGAAAGAAGTAGAGATCAGGGGTGGAGGGATGCCAACCCAGTGATCCAGTGTTTTACAGATATAACTTATGTACATTTACTGTATAACCTTTCCTCTTGTTCTCAGTACATTTTCCCTCCACATGTCTTTGTATGCTAAGACCAAATCTGGCCCTACTCAGTACGCTTCACGTGTGCACACATGGCTGAACAGTAGCGTGTTTGTTTTGCTGAATAATCCTTAATCAACAATCCAAACCAAAGCATAGTCTCTCATTATCCCATGGAGCATGCCAGTTTGGCACACAGTGAACCCTGCCTGTCTGTTTTAAACAGGAACCTACTGAAACAGCACAGAAGGGGCCCTGACAGCAGCACAGGCAATCTATGCCTGCGTGTGTGTGCGGTAACACAGAAACAAATATGCATGAACGGGATGCACATGCAGTGCAAGCCAGAACGTGCACATGCTCATGCTGTCAAGGCAAGTAAAAGTCATAAAAACAAAACAAACACAGCAGTACACATGGACTGACTGGCAGTCATGCACACACACACACATGCACTGCATGCATCATTTGAATTTAATAGTGGGGTATTGTGGCAGAGATGAAGAGTGTACAGAGAAATTATTAGCTAAAGACTTAGAGAGTGCTGGATCCTGCAGAGAGCCATCTTTCTTTCATTAGACAGTACAGGGATTGCAACACAGGCCCTAAGGGCATTCATTACATTGGGAGTGGGGTCTGTGTGGGCCTTACAGTAGACACCACATGGTATTGAGTAACACACGGCTGCAGCTCCTCATTATTGGGGCTTGCCTTTTCAGACCTTTCATCACTCCCCATCATGCAGTCCAGAGAGGGAATCCTGAGTTTGGGTAGCCCACCAACCAATGAACACATACGTATTTCTTTGTTTTACTAACGTATTTTCAGTTTTATTTTCTCACATCTCTTCTGGTCTTTCTTGCCTTTTTCTTTTTAACACAAATGCACAGAGTTGAATTACTTGAGTGACATGCTTCACAGCTCTGATTTCCTGCCATCCAATGGGAGGAGCTGTCCATTACAGTGACAGACTTGACTTTAAAAAAAATGATTTCATATCAGGCCAGAGAGGTTAGAGAGAGACAGATGCTGTCAGGGAGTGATGGATGAGCCTCTTTTAAAAGGCCATGGGGGAAATAATAGACAGCCCAACAAGCCTTAAAAGCAGCAAGCTAAGCCAGGAAGATCTCTGCTCTCCGTCTCATCTCCAGAGCTGTCAGACTGAAAAATGTCAGCAATTAGAAAATATGGTAATGTAGAGATAGTTTCACGTTTGATCTGCTGTGTCCTGAAGTAGCTGTGGCAGTCGAGGTGGTTGTAGAGGTCAGCAAGCAGCAAGGGGGAAGACTCACGACAGATGGAGCCAGGGCCAAATCCAGAAGAGAGATGGGTAGTAAGTTAAGATATTTAAACTTAATGACCCCTGTCACAGGAAGATTAGGTAAGCTGTAAGCTTTTGTTTAACAGCTTACCATTCATTTATTTCTTTTCCACTATTGTGAAAGTGAGTGAGTGACAGCATTGTTTACTTTACAGCTAAGACTAAAACAAATGAAAGTGTCTCCTGCAAATGTGATTTTATCATTCGCGTATTTCTGCACCGCATCCTGCAAAGGGAGGAGCAAAGGATTTGGATGGGTTGTATGCTGTCATCGTTCGCAATCCATGATGTCATCATGGAGACGTCTCCTGTTTTTGTGTGTGTTTGTGCACTCAAATTGAAATCTAGGCTCCTTAATTTGGTTGTCCATAAACAACACATTTACATGGTTATACGCACACAGACAGATATGAAAATTTGCTTTGCTCTATTCTTATTTGTACAAAACCAAATATGACCTCATGCTTTTTTTTTTGGAAGATTAAAACCATATATACACAAACATATAACAATACTGCACAACCCAGTTTATTCAAGACTTGTATTCCAGTGGTTGACTTTCCAGTACAGGCAGACATGGTGTAAGAACAACAGAATAGGAGACCACGGAGACTAAGAGGCAGCATTTACTTGCTTTAAATGGCTTATTTGATTAAGGCATTTTGACTTAGTTCTTCGTCTGACGCCAGACCTGGGACTTGTAATGGAGAATGAGTCAGAGCTGGAGAGAGAGAATGTGAAGAAGAAAGCGATGGATAGAGACAGAGAGAGAGACTGGAGACTTCTTAGACAACACAAACACGGTCAGACAGGCAAACCATAGACTAACTATATAGTTCTGCTTTTTATTTACTCGTAGCTCATAGTTTTAGGTCTAGGCTGCAATTTGCTGAAGTTCATTTTCATGAATAAAAATGGGTAAGTGTGCATTTGTGTGTATGTGTCTGGTTAGGGCTGGTATTTCTCAACACAAACACAATGACAGACAAACCATAGACCAACCATACAGCTCTGTTTTTTATTTATTCATTACCCATGGTCTCAGTTCTGGCCCACAATTTAAATTAGTTAATTTCAATAAATGGCCCGCTGATTGTGTAGAAAGCAGGAGGCAGTGAGGAGTAACGAAGACGATCTGGCCTCATTCTTCTGGGCTGATGAGATGATTCAAGCACTAGTGGAAAGTTCAGAATTCAGCAAAACGCATGCTATTAAACGGTGACATCAGTGTGGTAAAACCATAACTCACTGGTTTTAAAACATCTAGTTGGATCTCTGGTGCTTTTCTAGTAGTTATTAAAGAGAGACAAATAGCAGAGCCGTGCTGTCCACACACTCATAGAGGAAAGCACCAATACAGAGGGTCTCTAGACCTCACTGTTTATTTTCACTATTTTTTAAATCCCACCACAGTGGAAACACTGCTCAAGCTACAGTACGTATACTGAACTGGTAAAGCTTTAGAACTGCCACAGCATGCAGAGCCTTGTCTGTAAAGATAATCATCACTGGATCTAAATTATCTGTGTGTGTGTGTGTGTGTATGTGTATGATTTACCATGTTCTTCCTTGGCACGGATGTGTCTTGGACAGTGTTAATGGTTTGGACTGTGTCTGTTTGTGGGCTGAGTGTGTTTTTAACAGCAGTGTGATTTCTTGATCTAAACGCCGGCAGATGTGATTTAGTGTGGCTATAAGTCAGACCTTTGTCACCCTAACATGAAAACCTCTTCACCTCAGGCTTTGGGCACTATACCAGGCAGGAATAACAACCTTGTGAAGCCATTAAAACATAAATAATAGTTACGGCATAAACGGCAAGAAATGGAATTGTTTGTATCTGCTCTGATACCAGTAGCAGGTATTCAGATCTCTGCTCTGGGGTAAGAAGAGGAAGCTGGAGGAAAACAAGGTTTAGATGGATACTATGGATACTGTGGTGTCTTGTGCCTTGCCAGTTGCCTCGACCACTCTCATGTCTGTCTCTGTCCTTTTGCCTAGAACAGCTATGTTAGTTTGTTCATCTCTCCAAACGGACAATCGGCATCACTGACTTGGAGAGGTGGGAAGCAGAAAGGGAAAAACATAAGGGCGCCTTGTGTGGGGGTGGGGGTGAAGTGGGGGATATTTTCCTTCATATCTATTTTCCTCCAGCACCACAGCTGATTGCTACCACATTGATGATGGTTAGTTAGTGGGAGAGTGCTGTATACTCTAGAGCCCGCTGGCCAGACTGGCTCTCTTCCCTGTGGCATCTAGCCCCTGGCACCCAGCAGTATCCTTCCGCCACCACAGCATCACTGTTTCATCCATCTCCCATCCCTCCTTGGGTGTTAACCCATGTCTCCACCAGGGGCTTGGAAGAGTCTTCAGTAGTTTCTATTGATCTGCCAAGTGTCCACAAAGCCAGGGGTTGATACTGAAGGAATACAACTAATATGGTTGACTATTGTGGAGTACTGAATAAAATCATAGAGCCTCTTTTGTTACATGTGTAAGTGATCCAAATCAGTTGTTTTCTTTCTTCCAACCCCAGATCTCTCCACTCTCCCCCGTCTCATCTCTTTGTATGATATGAGCTGCTTGCTATCAAAACTTCAGCAATATGTTTGACAAATCTTTCAGCTTCTCCGCTCTCTGTGCTTGTTTTTTGTAAGAGCAACAACATTATACTCCTGTCTCCTGTAATTCAGTCCAGAAATTGGAAGCCGTAAGATTTTGTGCACAAGTCCAGCTTTATGAGGGAACAAATTTATAGAAGTGTGCAATAAACCAAACTAGATTCAGCATCAACCCTTTTGCCCCCATTTATGTCTCTTTTGTTTCTCTGTGGCATACCCACGTACCCTTGTTTGGCCTTATTTCTCTCACGGAAACCACTATTCTTATATATAAATACTTTAACAGTATTATAACATTACCACATTGACACACTACAGCCATGTGGATGTCTAAACATGGCAGCTAGTGACTAGTTTTAGAACAAGACATCTGCATTTGCTTCCATATACAGCAACATGTTCACCTCTACACACACAAGGCATCTGAATCTTTATGAGCAAATTTTGTTGCATATCAGCACAACTATACTTATTAACTGTAATAACTCATTGTCTCACTATAGGAAGAAAAATTAGGAGTTCTCCCAATGAGGGTCTCTCACGAAATGAAAAACCTGCCACTTGGAGGTGTGGTACTGGTGTACAGATATATACAATTCTGCTATGACATTTATGAGAAAGTTAACTGCACCAACAATCAAGGAACATTGTTAGCACCCAATTAGCACTGTAAAAGCACTTGGATCTGCTCTTTTTTTCTCAATATTTCCAAACGTTCCTTTTGAAAAAGGAAGGGCTTTCATTGCCATTCTTTCAAATAAACTTTAATTATCTGCCAGGATATAGAATCGTTTCTCATATGCATCTCAGTGCTGCAAAGTAAGTTAAGTGTATCTATGTTTGTAAGAATATACATATTTTTTATGGAGTAAATGTTTTCGTAATAGAAGCCATATCTGCCTCATGAGGAAAGTCTGGTAAAAACAACTTTTCCTCTCAGAAATGAAAACACAGGCGAATGTTTATAGGCCATGGTTGAAGAACAAGATCATGGTTTTTGGCCTGAGAAGCTTCACTACCAGCGTCCGCTCTCTCCCAGTCTACACTTCCACCTCACTTTAGGCATAGTTCACTTATATTAAAAACAATAGTGGTGATGAGTAGTGCAAAGAGAACTGTGGTGAGATCAGTGACTGTTATATACACAAAAATGCTTGCCAGGATTTGATGTAATACAGACTGCTTGTTTGAAGAGCAGAATTTTTGAACTTTAATCGGAAGATCTGCCATAAATCTAGCCAACGCTGCAGTTATGAATGCAAAGCTTCGCTTAATGTTTCTGGGACGTCATCCAACTCATGCTGAGAAGCTATAGCACCAAAGAGGGCACTGTGGTGGAGGTTCCACAGTGTAATGGTGGTGGGATGCTTCAGCTGCATTTGTTCTCTTTAACCAGAGAACCGGAGTATTGCACCAAAATCATCTTTCTTGAGCTCATATGCTGAGTTATTATTAAAAATGAGGACCTATGGTTACTAGTTCTACTGGAACTTTGAAGGAAGGAAATTATGATGAAAGCGGGTCCATTGCGGGCCGTGATTGGAAATTTTTTTAAATGGACAAGTCCAGTGGATGTCCCAAAATGGATTGCTGTAAGGAGGTATTTCCTGCAGGCGGACAGACTGCTTAGAGTGACTGATGTGGAGGGCTTTAAAGGGCTTGACAGGGTTCTCCACTCTGCTGTACTATCTTAAGACTGCTAAAGCCTGCAGTTATCTTGCCGTTTTCCATGTACTCAACAGGCTCGATTGGCTGCCAGTTTAAACCACACTATACTTCAATTTACTGCCCTCATTAAGAAACAGAGGTTATTTTCCTCCCACATTAATATTTCTAAATCCCCTCTGGTGCTGCAGTTTTTCATGTTTTCTCATTCGGCTCCCCTTAGGAAAGGCTGCAACTCGCTATTGTTTTCTTTGTCAATGAAAGTGTTGAAAGTGTTTTTCTGATACAAGAATGTTTAATGTCAGAAAATAGTGAAGAAATTTCCAATGCAATTTGCACAAGGTGATGCCAAATAGATCGAATTTACAAATGTGCTAATTGATCAATTGTTACAGCACTGCTTGACATTTGTCTGTCTTTTCCCTTTCTTTATCTCCTTGATCTTTATCCTTTTACACTCTTCTTCTTTTTGCTGTGTGTGTATTGCAGTCTGTCTGCCCTCCAACAACGTCTTCTTCATGCTCTGGTAGAAAGAGATTAGACAGCATCAGGCATCACTGATTATTTTGGGCTCTGAGACTTCTTCTTTCAATAGAGTGGCTGCGACACTGCTGTCTCGCGCTTCCGGCAGAATGAAGAGACTTTACTGCTGCTTTTGTTTAAACAAATTTAGCTTCACTGATTGACGAATGTTGCATCACAGATGTGTGTCTGCATTAGTGAGTGTATATGAGAAAATCGTTGGACGAGCATGGAGTAAGGAATGGCTGAATAGTGCTCCTGTTGTGTTTAAGTGTGTGTTTGTGCATATGAGTGTATACACATGGTTTATTAGATGTGAGTGTATGTGTCTGTATCTGCATTATGGCCCCGGGGAGAGCCTGAGTGAGGACGTGATTGATGACTGTAGTGAAGGTCTTTTAAATTAAAGCAAAATGGAGTTCAGAAAGTATGACTTCATCAGACCTGCTCAGCTCAATGTGAGGTTAATGAAATGTGGCAAACTCCTCTCTTTCGGCTCAGACCATGCAATTTATTCTACAATAAGGTCTTTGCTCGACCGTGTCAGTGCACTCAGCTGCCATCATTGTGAGGGAACAGACACTGGATTATCCGCTGTAACTGAGCATTTGGTCATTTATCTGTATGTAGGGGTTTACAGGGACATTAGTCTACTGTCAGAACTGTCTACACTGAAGGAGTACTCAGCAATGCTTCAGGATAGTGATGCTGAGTTCACAGCAAATATGGTACCAAAAAAGGTACATAGTAGTTTCAAATAAAAGAGAAACATTTTGAAAACACTGCAGCTTTTTGACAGAAAGATACTTATTCTTTTAGGTATGCAAATGCATGTGTTACATCTGTCTTTAGGACAAAATCTTGCCAGGGCTTCAATTAGTGATTATTTTCAATTATGTTCAAGTTATTTATTTCAATTAACTGATTAATAGTTTAGTCTATGACATGTCAAAAATATATGATGAAATCCCACGGCTTCCCAAAGCCAAAGGTGAAGTCTTTTCTTGTTTTATTCAACTAAACTCAGAGGTATTCAGTTTATATTCAAATTCAAATAAGCTTTATTGACATGACAGATCAGGAATCTATATTGCCAAAGCAGTACAGAAATACAATATAATACATAAATAAAAATTATAATGAAAGCAAATAAAAACATGGGTAACTGTAATCCTTATATACAAACATTCAGTACAGCGCTTGTTTCTCTTAGCCTATGTTAGCAGTCGACATATTTTGCAGCTAATACCTTCTCCCCAAATAGGTAGGGCAGTTTTTGAAGATCGAGGAGAAGGATAAATTCAGGATACATAATATTTATTTTCTCAAAGAAAACCATACTCAGATATTTCTCACAGTGTGATGAGAAATGAGATTCTGTATTAACCTCTCTTTTATGACAAAGTGAAGCAGCAAAAGGCTGGAACCAGAGTACTTGTAGCATTTTGTCATTACTTTAGCTTGGAAATGACTGAAACGATTAATTGATTGTCAAAATGTGGTTAATGAGCTAATTAGTTCCAGCCAGTTCCAATAACCTGGCCTACCAGCTGTAAATCAGTTATTTATTGAAGAAGCAGGTTTTTCAAGCTAGAACTGACAGACAAAACTATACTGGTCACCAACACCTGCACCTGTCATAGCTTTTGCCACTTTAATTTACATACCAATGATTTGGCCTTGACAGACACTGTATGGTTATCTCAAGGTTATCTTTGGTTTAACTTCTGGGGAATCCAGAGGCCTCTCTGCAGCATTATTCTGATCAGATGTCGGAAATTCTTTTCCCACATTATCCCATGCATCTGCCCTCCAACCATGCACACTGCTGACAGGACTTTACAGGACTTTATTAGATTACACGTGGGATTTGCCCAGCAGTATGAATTTTTTTTTTTGTCTGTTTCCTCAAGACCTGTTGTACCTTTTCTGAGTGTGTTCTATAGTGAAGGATATGTTTAAGATCCAGGTGAGTAACCGTCCAGTTTTTTGGTTTATGTTGTGTGTTAGCCTGTTTATGTTGTGTCTTAGCCTGTCCGGTAATGTGTTAATTGCGTGCATTCATGTGACCCCAGGACTGATGGCGTGCATGCATGTCAGTGTATATGCTCTCTCAGTTGTCTTATAATGTGGTAATGGTTCTCTTAGCCACGTCAGGAAAGGAGTAATGAACTCAATCAGGTATGTGTAACACCACCCTCCCACCTGCTCTAAACCTGCTGGGACAGGGTCTCGGGAACGTACAGGAAGCCAGTTCAACCCCATGGGTCCTCATTGCGTATTCAGGTCTTCCTGAACTGCCTCAGGTGAGCACATCACTCTGTTTGATTGACAGCTCACTGTCAACGCTGGCTCCAACTCAAACGGCTTTTGTGAGAGGAAGTACGACTTTCTGGGATTATTTATTGTGTGTTTATGAGCATGCATTTGCATTTATTGGGATGTGAGTGTGCTTTGATGTGCATGCTCATGCTGAAAAAGTGAGATAAGCCAGCATAATATTCCTAGACAGCATCTGAGGAAGAAGTTGGAAGGCAGAGATTTCTCACCTTACAGTCGAATGTACATAGGCGTATCACATATCTGTGGTTTTGAATGGTCTGTGTGTATTAGGAAGCGCGTGTGTGTGTTTGGTCTGGGAGGGGAAGCTGAAGCAGGCTGGTCTGTGTTATTCCAAGGATTATCAATGGCTGTCGCTGTGTTAGGCCTCACTGCTCCTCACAACTACAAGGCTTATTCAATATTCAAGTGTGTGTGTGTGTGTGTGTGTGTGTGTGTATTACATCTGCATATTGCAGATATGTGCTTGTGTGCTGCAGAGTTCTTTTAGGGACACTGTTGGCTCCCAGAGAGAAATCAAGAACTGGGAATGACTCAAATGATAGAGTTTGGGGATTACAAACTGATCTAAAACAGAGCAAAGAAGAAGATAAGTTCCTCTGAGAGACTGAGAGAAAGTCACAGCCAGACTGACAGAAGTATCCTCTGTCACTAGCGGCCGATCCTGCTTCATTTAGACTTAACTGTAAGCGCCTTGGACCCCAAACAGGTTCGCTGTGTGAAACTAGCCACAATGAGGAGACTGTATGTGTCCAGACGGTGTGAAAACATTCCTGTTATCACTATGGAAACTCTCCCAGCTGTCATCAGATGGGGGGAAATATTATGAGTCTGTCTGCCGGCAAGTGTGTGTTACTCTGGGACAATCCTGCTATGTTTATTTTCTGAAACAGTAGACGTTTAGCTTCCACATCACACAGACCAGGATCCCTTAGCCACAGCATCGACCTCACTACTGTTTCCGCATGTGGATGAGTTTGGGGAAAGTGAGGAGTGTGTGTATGTGTGTGCGACGGAGAGAGAGAGAGAGAAAAAAGTAAAGGTTGTGTTTTCACTGGGGTGTGCATGAAGCAAAGGGGAATGACTTTTGGGATTAGCTGGGGATGAGAAGATGATGAATATAATAACAACAACATGGAAAACCTAATGTTAAGACCACAGAATTCACTGTATACGTTTTACGTTCTGTCCTTACAGGCAACAGACTCAGATTCAGAGAGAAGTCATATTCTTTGAGCGTATACTTTCCATTGTTTATGTCAAAGGTTTCACCCAGAATCACTTTTCAGTGATTTGTTATGTTTGAAATAATATAATCAACAAACAATACCATGACTGTTTACTTATCTGATCAATATTTAAAATTAATAAAAGACAAAGGGATCTGGAGACAGAGTGAATTAATTTCCCAGCTTGGGACTTTGATTATAAAGTAGTTTTTTTATTTGGTCATGATCTGCTGTCATGGAAATTTCCTTTGTTAGGCTCAATTTTATAGATCAAAGGTACAGTAGTTGGAGTCTGTCCAGCCTCAGTATTTAGAAGATTAATGGTAGACAGAAGAAAAGTGCTTATGGAAATGTTCTGTAATTGTTAAATGACGATTCTTTTGAAAAAAGAAGAGAAAGATAGTGGAAAATCAAATGTCAAAATTGCAGCGTCTCTTGGTTGCTGTCCCTGCTTTGTTGATATTGGGCTTTGTGGTGAAGGATGGCGTCAGCACCAAGAAGTGGTGCTGCTCTCTGGCCCCAGTGTACGGGTGATCTATCTGGTCCCATCAAAACAAAACGACACTGTTGACTGCCCCATCCTTTCCATGTGTGCACACATGGAAAGGATCGCGCACATGCACACACACTGCAGGGACTTACAGAGAGAAAAAGGTAAACGGAGCTTCCAGATGACTATCCACCCCAGGCTCTCAGGTTACAGGAACACATTTTCCAAAGCAACATTTCATCTTAGTTTTTCCTCTTTATAGCTTCTTCAGTATTTGGAGACCTGTCACATGTTTCCATTTGGTTACAGAGTTACTGTAGTTCAGTTTGCAGCGACAATTTTTTCACCCTTTTTAATGTAGTGTTTGGTCCTCAGATAGTAGCCTGACCTTACAGATTCCTTATCTTCAGAATGTCGACAGTGTCCAATACACACTTCCTTATATTTCCAGACCCCAATTCCGCTGTGATGAACATCACATATTTCATGGTTTCAGCAAATGAGTTTGCTTAAAATTCAAGCTTCTGCCTAATAACTGGGTAGACTAATCAAAAGTCAATTTTTGGCTTCACAGGGACAAAACAAATTACCGCCACAATATTCCTTTCATTTTAAAATAACTAAACATTTGTATAGTTAACACATGCACGGTCCAAATCCCCCTGATTAAAAATGGGAAGATTTCAAGTAATTTTACTTGTCTGTGTTCATTATAGTGGAGAAAAAAAGTAATAAAGACACATGGTTACTGCTCAAATTTCCATATTCAAATTTGATGTACCACAATTTCTACATGGGGCATTAATTAAATAAGGCTTTTAAGTGAAACAAAATTGATGCAAGAAATGAACTTGTAATACTACTACTAATGTGAAAGACAGATATTAATCTCATATTTCTTTTCACTTCTTTATTGTTTACTCATTATATCCTGTACAGAACAAAATATTCAAAACAACATAAAGACCATTGGTGGTCATGGTGACAATGAAAATGTAAGACCTATGGCAGGATAACAAATGTAACAGTACTTACATACTGGAGGGAGACAGGTTAGCTGTTTCCCCTGCTTCTAGTCTTAAGCTAAGTTAATAGCCTCCTGGCTCTTACTCCGTACTTGACACACAGTGGGATAAATATTCTCGTCTAAGACCTCGGAAGTCAGTGAATATTGTAAGAGATTGTAAGAGATGAAAAGGATAAGATGCTCGAAAATAAGAAATTCTGACTTCGACAAAGCAGTTTTGTACTTTATACTGCTTTATAATTCTGGTAATTCTAGTTTCAAGTATTAAATTGCTCAGAACCAGTAATAAAATCAGAAGTTATAGTATCATATTAAGGAATTGAAAACTAAAAAGCTTGAAACAAGTGAAATGCCCTAACATAAAAACTGCCTGGTAAGAAGAAATATCTTGTCAGACAATAAACAAGCATATATTGCCTTGATTTATGATATTTCATCTTATTTAGATTTAGCTTTTTGCACTGTAGAAGAAAAAACACTTACAGCTGGCTTTAACGTTACCTATACATCATGTGCTGCCTAACGCGACACCCCTGGGACAGAAAATTAGGTTGCTGCCCTGATAACTCTCACAGAGCTGGAATCAGACAGAGTGGGTGTGTGTTAGTTTATTCTTTTAAAGTCCAAACTCCCACCAATCCTCTTTTTCCCCTCTGTTAAACTTCTCCTTTTCCTTTCTTGATTTCCTTTTAATATGACTCCTGAAAAAACACCTGATTGCACACAAATCCTCAATTCAAGCAACCAGGAGTTGGGCAACGTATCCCGATATTCATCCCCTGCTCCTTGTAATTGTTACACTATCCAAAGTTTTTTTGGCTCCTCCATATCAAGGGCCCATCCCCGTGATCACAGCCAGTGTCTTAACAGTAGCCATGTGTCCTAAAGTGTGCTACAGATGGAAAATCTGATACCAGAATACAATGCATCCACTTTATATTGTTTCCTTTTATAGAGGGATTCTGGTGCATAATTCAAACTCATTTACTTTCCTTATTTTTCTCCTGGTCTTCTATAGCCAGAAGGGGGGCATTGAACCTTAAGTATATTTTAAATAAAATGTGTAAAAGATGATATTAATAAGTGAATGGATCATCTCAGTTGAATGTGTATGTGTGTTGAAGATGACGTGGAACTATTCTTAGATAGAGACAGAGCACCACAATTAACAGTTAAGGCCGTTATTTACAGCACTTTCCATATTATTGCAGAGAGTTTGTGTGCCTTTTCCCCTGCCCTTGGCAGTTATTTTGTCCATATGTTGTGGATTAGGGTCCTGTGAAAGGAGATGGGAAGAGTTTAAGAAGTTGACACCAGAGGAACATTTACCTGACGTTAACAGCCAATTTTACATGCCTGCCTTAAGAAATTGTTTAATCTATTCTAATTGCCTTTAACTTATCCTGCCAAGTGTGAGAGAAGACTCTGTGGGCTGTAAACGTATAGCTCTGTCTGTCTCTGACTGCTGCTTTAGAGCTTTCTGGATGTTTTGCCCATGGCTGAAGTATATAAAAACCCCAGTGTCTTTTAGGGGGGAAACAATGAAGCCACCCATAAAGTTCTGCAAACACATGAGACTTACAAAAAACATCTTCCAGTAAAGAAGAAACCTAGAGGTGCAAATTAATGTGAATACTATATCCTGACAATTAATTTTTACCAGTCATTAGTATATGCCACAGATGGTGAATACAGTTCTGCCATTAACCTAAAAGAAGTTTGTCAACTGCTTGACTGCAGTTACAGTATATCACACTTCTTCACTTCACCAGTATGCTCAATCATCTAAAACCCCTGTTGCTTATTTTTAGTGCTGCTGCTGTCTCATTGATTGATTGACCTAATTGACTATTGGACCTACCAAATAATGTTATACACACATTAATTTGCTTATTTTCATCCACAATTGATGTTTGATTGTTTAAAGAAGGCTGTAATATACTTATGAACACCAAACCACATATACATACAGTTTATTACAAAATGAAGCACATTAAAGGATTTAAGCTTATATAGAAATTGATGAAATTACAAAAGCTCACAACAATATTTTCAAGACATATTCTAATGGAAGAAACTGTTAAAGAAATTCACAGGATTGTTATTTTTTTATTCATCACTCAAGACCCTACTTTTATAGTGTACTCTGTAATGAGATTACAATGTGTACTTTCCCTTTACACACAACCACACACACATACATACACACATGCGTACACACGCTTCCTGCTGTGTCAATATTCATGTTCCTGCCGGTAAATTCTAATGTTATTTATCCTTTCTCTTTTCATTAATTTCACTTAAATTTCTGGCAATTAGCAGCTTTTAATGTCAATGTGATTTTATCACCTTGGAGAAGAAATCCAGGACGCAGAGCTCAGGACTGTGTGGGAGCCTAACCACTCGGAAAATGACACAGTGTGCCACAAAAAACACTGAATATCAAATGGAAATACAGACTTTCTTGTTTTCCTTTTCATGTGTCTCTCTTTTCTGCTATTTCTTTTTTACTCCATTGCTTTTATGCTATTTCGTTTTTGAACATGTTTCTGGCAGCAGCCTGCTTTCTGACTGGAACAGATGTTGTGCTTGGATTGTAGTGGCATTGTTCTGGTGTGACTGCAGCAGCATGTGTGAGTACATTCAGCGGTTGTGGATAAAGTGAGTCTTCTTCCCTCACAGTTTCTCTTCCTTGTGATTAGGACTTCAAGGGCAGAGGTGGTATCCAGCCCACCCTGTCTGTCTGTGTGTCTCTGTCCGTGGAAGGACCCAGCTCCAGAATGTGAGTTGTGCCATATGTGGGTGTGGATATGCCTGCCTGAGTAAACACCTCCTGGCCAAATCACAGTGTGCTGTATAGTCAGGAGGTGATGGTCAGTTGACTCTTTGATCATTGACTTATCTGGGATGCAGATGTTCCCTTTATGAGGAATTAATCTCATCTGTTCCCTTTGAAAAAGCAGAAAAAATACCATCTGATACAAAAAATAAAAGTGACTGAGATTCATTCAATGAATGCTAATTCCTTAGTTAAGTTAATTCCTTACTGGTAAATGACATCTGTCACACAGTTTCACTGACTGCAGCAGCTCACTTCCAGGCTACACAATGCACGTTGTTTCTTAAGTAAAGGTAAATATTATTGTAGTCATATTGTGAAGCAGCATTATTACTTTTTTGTATAATATTCTGTTTTTTATCGGTAGGATTTAAAGGTATAGTTCAACATGTTGGGAAATTTGCTTTCTTGCCAAGAGTTAGGTGAGAAGGTTAATACCACTCATGTCTGTATGCTAATCATGAAGCTTCCACCAGCAACCAGTGAACTTAGCTTAGCACACCAGCACCTCACTAATTAACATGTTATATCCTGTTGGTGTAATGTGTTGTTTTCTGAGGGGTTACGTGCTGGACTATATCTTGCCCATGCACAGAATGCTCTTGGAGTCTTGTCAGCACCACGGGTTTGCCAGGCAACCAGTTTTTACTTACCAGTTGTTTTACTTTTGTACAATCAAATGAGGTATAACGTGTTCATTTGTAAACTTTTGATGTGTTACTAGCCGGATTTTGTTACCTTTGGACAGAGTCAAGATAAGCTAACCGGCTACTGGCTGTAACTTCATATTTACCATACAGACATAAGAGGGCATTCAATCTTCTCGTCTGACTCTCTGCAAGATTGTGTTTCCAATGGCAGTGTGTTAAACACTCTACACTACATAGACAGCAACTGTAATGGTGAAATAATTGTATATAATCCATCATTCTTTGTATTCTGTCCTTGTACTTTATTACAGTATGCAGACTGTCAGTCTGTCCTTGATTAGAGAAAAGGTTGTATACCACACATTGTATTTTGACTGCAGTCACATAGATGCCAGATTAAACAGTGAACTGTATGTGGTTTATAGAAATCTGATTGTTGCTCCTTTTACTGTAAACAATGATAGACTCAAAATCAAAAGCACTGAGGCCCCTTCTGACCAGATTTGAGTGCAGCGAGCAAGCCAATCAGCTTTGATGATACTGAAAACTGACTTTAGAGGCAATGCAGTCTGGGTAGGTTACTGGGAGGGTGGCTGGTGTTTTGGGTGATAGAGAGAGGTTAAAGGGGACATAAGATCCTATTGTGAGATTTATTGGCAGCAGATAAACCTGATCTGCAGCCACGCTCACTTTGCTCAGCCAACCAGTGCTGATCTGCTGCCAGAGCAAACAGAGTGATACATTCCATAATGGAGAGAGAGAGAGAGAGAGATTTATTTGCTGGGGGGTTGTATTATAGATATGTTTCTGCTTTATGTTCTAAAGAAAACAACATTTTACGTATGTGTGTGTCCTTTATGGGGAGGAGCACAGGAAGCTGTGAAAGAGAAGAGGAGAGGCATGATAGCATTTTAATCACAGCTATCGGTGGAGCTACTAATGAGACTGAGTCTGAGATCACTGGAGGTGACATACCACAGGAGCAACGCAGGCACACGCACACACACACACACACACACACACACACACACACACACACACACACACAAGTGCACAGTACATTCTGCCCTACAAGAAAACAGTAATGCTACAACCTAATGGGGAAAACCTATTTGTATGTCACCTGCAAACACACTCATGCACGTCAACACACACACACTTACATCATGAAGTAATTGGCCTATTGAGAGTGAAACCACAGGGCGACGGTCTGTGGCTCGCTGTGAGTCTGCTCTCTGCTGGACAGATCTGCTATGATGTAAAGTGTACAGAGTAGGTAGTGGCCTTCTCTGATGTCTCCCTCCACCCTCTTCTATATTTTCTAAATATAGTCAAAGACATTCATAAATGTCAGCGAGGCCCTTTATCTCAGCAAAGAGGCTGAAGTCTAATAAAGACACAGGCAAGGCCTTTCTTCCCTGTCCCCTTCCAGGTTAGTGAGGGATTCCTGTATTCAAAGCCCATTTTTGTCCAATTAGAACATTCGGTCATAAACTGTTCTCTACGATTATGAATATACCTGATGACATGAACCAGATCCCAGATATCCCAGATATACATTATATGTTTACACTTTTTCCAACATCTGTGTTGCAAGTTGTGTTTTCAAATCCAAAAAATGCAGTGCAGTTAATTATATGTGATATTTCGTGGCACAGAAACTACTCAGACTCCATCATGTTCTTAATCCCCCCTGGGCTCTCTTGCATATTGTTGAAGTGGAGTAAGTCACATAATACAGGAATAAAAGAGTCCCGTGGATGTTTTTGATAGACTGTTGTTGAAATATTGACATTTGTTGCTGCTGCTTTGGAGCAAAAATGTATTTAAATTTTAGAAAGGTTATTTGTTGGTTACTCAGTAGTTCGAGGACAAGCAGGCAAAATGTGGGATTTACAATTTATACACTTGTATTAGCAAGCCCATTAATAACACATTCATAAGTATCTAGTTTATAAATTCTTGAGAGTGAGTGCTTGAAATACTATTGGTTATTTTATGGAGAGTGAAACAACAAGGGGAATGGTGGGAAAGTGGATTGTCATTGATAGGGCTAAAAGACCACTTTCATCTGTCCTTCTTTTAGTCTGGGCCATGACAAAGTTTCCAGCCACAAAATGCTTTTGATGCCTTGTTTGTGGTGAAGTTGGAATCTTGGGCTATATAATCGGAACATTTGGTATTAAATTCATATAAAACAATACAAGTTGGAACCCTTGGGTGTTTTTTCTAATGGATATGGTTGGCGCTGGGACAGAGCACAGCTGGGATGGCTTCAAAAGTGGGCATTTAACAATACAGCCTTAGACACTTTCTCCATTCTCTCCAAAAAGGCTTTCATTAGTATGCTTTGGAAAAATGTGGTAAATCGTTTTGAGAAATTTGAAAGGACAGAATGTCAATGCTTTTGTTATGTCTCTTCACCTTAGGTAGTTTAACATCTATTATCATTTTTAAAGTATGTCTGAGCCTTTTGGAAGCTTGAAAGGGAAAAACGAGGATTATGGATCACTCTAGGACTTCATTAACACCATTCTTCTGTATGTTTTTTCCTTCAAATATGTTGCCACATTTAGAAAAATTACCATTGTGATTTAAGAGTTTTAAATCCTGTGTCTGTAAGCTTTTAAAATGTGTTCAACTGGATGGTTCCTACTTGATGAATTAAACATACAGCACACTGACATTACAGCTTTTCCTGGCTGTGAGGACATACTTTCTCAGACACACATGGGGAAGTGGATTTATAAGGGTTAATTGGCCTTGCTAATGGCCACACTACATGTGGTGATGCACATAATGTTGAGGATGTGGGCCTCTCTTGGCAGAAAGCAAGACCACCATTGATACTCCACCTCATGTCACAGGATGATACTGCTTTGACTTCCTGTGAGAATTATATCATGACAAACGCACTGAAGACACTGTATACATAAACAAAGGAATGGGGATTTTGTCCTGTTATGTTTGTTAAATTGGTGACATACAGTTCAGTTGTGAAGTGGGAGGAGCTGCGGGTTCCAGAAGTACTTTTCCACCCTGTAAATTCCTATTTTATAATTTTTTAATGATATCCTCAACGTTTCTCAACATAGAAACAGAGGAGTGTTTTCTACATCAGTTTTGCACTTTGCTGTAACTGCTGTTGCTATGGAATAAAAGCCAGAGAAAAATGCACACCAGGAATACAGTAACTGTAACTTTCCCCACTTTGTAACCCTATTCAAGCTACTATTACTTCACAAACTACTGAAATCAAATTAAGTGATGGAGAGAGCTGGAGCTTGAATGGAAGAGGGCAGTTCAAGTGAGAATAGGAGATTGAGAGTTCAAACTGATGAGTAAACAGTAATGACATCATGGAAAAAAGCATATGTAGGACACGCACACACAAACACACAGGCCATTCTGCACCACAGTTACCGGGAGACTCATCTTTACCAGATTCAATGATCCCTCTAAATGTTAATGTCACATTCACATCATTGGTGTCTTTGATACTGTGTGTATTCTTCATACAACACTGGCGGTGGACCAGACAGGGGATATGTGGGGGAGAAAAGACTCAGGGACGGGTTAGAAACAGACAGAGGATAAGGGTTTCACAAGGCAGTAGCAAGTAGCAAATAAGGACTTTGTTAGTTTTGGCTGATAGATGGGTCAGTTACAACGAATCCCTCATTAGCCAATTCCCAGCTGTACGTTATCTCCTCTGTGAGCTTTATTTAATCACTGTGGTAATTACTTTAAGTACTGTATCTTTAAGAAAGTTTAAGCACTGGGGCTGGGGTAACTGGGAAAATCTATAACATTATCTTTTCGCAAATAAACACACACTATTAATTCCTCACTTTACCACACAGATGTTTCACAGTGGGAGTGCGTGCTTCTGCTCAGGGTTGAAAATAGACCAAATCAAAAAGAGAGATGAGGAGAGGAGACGATTAAAAAGACACGATTTTTAATCAATATCCACATAAAGAGAAACTTACTGTAATGGAAAGACTCAGCAGAGGCTTTAGAAGTAACATGACTAATATCCAAGTTAGCAGTGAAAGTTTTATAGCAGCACAAGATGTTAAACAGGTTCTTTAGAGAACAGGAGTGTCCATGCAGGTTTTCCGTTTGTAGCATACGACAGAAATGTTACTACTACCTTCTGGCCATCACTGTTTGTAAAGCAATTTTCTCTGGTAATGTGTGTGCATGTAAGTGTGTGAGTATGTGAGAGGGAGAGAGTGTGTGGAATTAAAACAGACTCTGGGGGGGACAGAAGCTACAGTGGGGCAGAGAGGAATTCAGTGTTGCAGAGCTAGACCGGAGGGGCTCCACTTTGCAGACAGGTGGACAGGTGGCAACAGAGGCCTCATTGTCCACGGCTTAATCAGGCAGGCAGGTGTGCCGCTCAGCACCCGTCTCACCCCAGCAGCACAGCACACTCCTTGACTCCATGCCTCCTCCTGGCCATCTCTCCCCTCATGCAGTCTTATTACTGCAGCTCAATGTGCCTGCAGCCATGGTCAGCAATATTAAGATTGTTTTAATATTAATGGATTAGAAAATAATAGTTGCTGGAGAGATTGCTACAGCATAAGGTATCACTTGAATATGAGATGTGCTGCCATGGACTCATGCAGTCATGGGATTTAATGGGCCGGTGTTGAGTGCACTTCAGTTATGCACATGAATAATAATAATAATAATATAATAAATTTTATATTGCACCATTCATACAAGAAATGCAGTTCAAAGTGCTTTACAATAAAGAAATGAAATGCACCAAGTGCTTCATAGAAGAGAATGCCATAAAATAAAGTGCAGTTAAGAGAAATAAAACTTGAATACATTGTAAGAAATGGTAAGCATAAAATTAGCATATTTAAAAGAAGTGCAGTAGTACATGAAAAAAATTATAAATAATGTTTAAAAGCAACTAAAAAGCAAATTTCATATAGCTAATTAAAGGCTAAAGTGAAAAAATTAGTTTTAAGCTTTAATTTGTTTTAAAGATATGTAGCGAGCCGGCTTCCCTGATATCTATTGGCAGTGTGTTCCAAAGCTTTGGGGCATAATTGATAAAGGCTGCATCCCCGATTTTCTTACTGCTGTTTCT